>CM059446.1:36503998-36763998 GCA_030390025.1 Squalus acanthias | reverse complement strand
GATGACTTTTATTTTTAAAACATAATTGAACATTCAGTAATTCATCATCTGTAAGTGAAAAGTAGTGACAACAGAATCTCCAATGTAGAAATGAATTAGCAGCTCCATAGTTTCCTAAATGGGTCTACAATAATCAGAGTTGTAAAGTATAGAAGTTATTGGAATATCTTCTGCAAGTGGACTGTTGAAAGGGTTATGGGGAGCGGGCAGGGAAGTGGAGTTGAGGCCAAGATCAGATCAGCCATGATCTTATTGAATGGCGGAGCAGGCTCGAGGGGCCGAATGACCTACTCCTGCTCCTACGTCTTATGTAAAAGCATTTCGGAAAATCAATAGTCCAACCGTGACGAAAGGCAGAAAAGCACAGGCAGGCATGATCCCCAAGCCACTAGGGTGTAAAAGGGTTAAATTATGAAGACGGGTTTTGCAAACTTGGCTTGTATTCCCTTGAGTTTAGATAGTTGAGGGATGAGCTAAAAATCGAGGCATTTAAAATGATGAAGGGATTCCATAGGGTAGATACGGAGAAACTATTTCCTCTGGCGGGGAAATCCAAAAATAAGAGGGCATAATCTTAAAATTAGAGCTAATCCATTTAGAAGCTAAATCAGGAAGCACTTTTTCCGCACAAGGGGTAGTGGAAATCAGGAACTCTCTTCCCCAAAAGGCTGTGGATACTGGGTCAACTGAAATTTAAGACCGAGATCCACATATTTTTGTTTGGTAAAGGTACCAAGGATATGGAGTTGAGGCGGATAAATGGAGTTGAGGTACAGATCAGCCATGATCTAACTGAATGGCAGAGGAGGCTCAAGAGGGTGAGTGGCCTACTCTGTTCCTATATCAACTAATTAAACTGATTTAAAGTCGAGGCCAACTTTTAATTCCGAATGAATTGTGCGTTATTTCTGAACATTATTTCTGTTAACTCCTCAAGTCTGAGAATCAATACTAACCTTTAAAAACAGCTCAGTAACTAGACCAGGCTTCCTTTTCTCCAATGCTCGCGATATTCCTGTTCTCCGGTACATTTCTGGCATTACCGGTGCCTTCACTTGCTGTCTGGACACTCCTGCAAGTCCCTTATCAACAATGACATGCTTCACTTTCTGTGCATGTAATTTCTTATTTTAAACCGCCGTGCACACACCCACACAGTACAGGTAAACGTACTCCACGTGTATATTTGCTTAACAAACATCTCCCACCATTCTGCAGCCAAGGAAGTAAAGCAGTCACAACGATCAAAAAACACTCGCACACTCTGCATTTCGCCTCACCATTTTACCAAAAAATGCACAAAAAGGTTAAAGTTCACATGTACATGCTGTGCGAATATGACGATTGATATCACATGACCAACAACGGTGTCTATTACTCATTTTTTATTAATCAGAAATGCAATTAGCCACATCGGGATTCCCAATTAGCAACATGCGGCTAATGCATTGGACAACACTTCTCTAGAGGAGGCAAGAATAGCATGTGTTACCATTGCTGTTACGCCGTTGTCCAATGATTTTAATGGACCGGGGGTGTTACTGCATTACCAACTCACGGATTTAATATGGTGTCTTGCCAGGTGTCAGCCATGGCTCATTGGCAGCACTCACGCAGAGTCAGAAGGTTGCAGGTTCAAGTCCCACTCCAGAGACTTGAGCACATAATCTGGGCTGACGCTCCAGCGTTGCACTGTCGGAGGTGCCGTCTTTCAGATGAGACGTTAAACCGAGGCCACGTCTACCCTCTCAGGTGAGCATAAAAGATCCCACTGCACTATTCATTCAAAGACGACCAGGGGAGTTCTCCCCGGTGTCCTGGCCAATATTTATCCCTCAACCAACATCAGTAAAAAAAAAAATACAAATTATCCTGACATTATCTCTCTGTTGTTTGTGGCTTGCTGTGTGCAAATTAGCTGTCGCATTTCCCTACATTGCAAAATGTAAATTACAAAAGTGACCACACTTCAAAAGTACTTAATTGGCTGTAAAGCGTTTTGGGATGCCTGAGGTCTTGAAAGGCCTGTATAAGTGCAACTTCTTTCTTTTGTTCTTCAATATACTGTAGACATACTTTGCAACCCTTAGAATGCAGACACAAAGATGTCAACTTTATAGACCTGATGGGCGTGCAAATTAAGCAAAATAAATCACCCACTTTTATAGATAACATCACTCCATTCCCACAGAGATAACCTCTGCCCCTATCTTTTTTTTCCATTTTTTTTTCTCTCTCTCCCACATGGCAGCTGCCTTTCATTCTGCCAGTGCCACTTACACTTCATCTAGAGCCATCTTTTGTTTCTTAACTTGCCCCATTACCATCTCCTTTAGCCTTACACCATCATCCCTTTTGTCTCTTAATCTCTCCTGCCTTCCATCCTATCACAGACCTTCCCTTTTGTTCTTTCCTCCCCTCCCCCCCTTTCCCTGCCCCTGCACTTGCTTAAAAACCTGTTCCATCTCCAGCTTTATCCAGTTCTGACGAAGGGTCATCGACCTGAAACGTTAACTCTGTTTCTCTCTCCACAGTTGCTGCCTGACCTGCTGAGTATCTCCAGCATTTTCTGTTTTTATCCCACAGAGATAAAGCTGCACCAGGAGATATTAGACTAAATATTTTTTATAATGTAAGAAATTACTCTCCAAGTGGTCGTTTTGTACAACTACTTCTAGTTTATTGCAACAAAAAAAAAACTTGGGTTTAATTTGTGCTTTTATGCAATATTTTTGATATAGTCCAGAAATTGCTGTTGGCACGGTACAACAAGTGCGGCACAGCGCTTGTCTACCGCACATTTCCCTGTGAAGAAATATGCCATATTCTGAAAAATACATCATCCTATGAAAGAATTCTGACTTTATTAAACATGACAAACTGGGCTTGAAAATCTGGAAGCCTCAACAATCTAAAGCTGTGAACAGCATACAGGCTTTTGAGATAAGATAAATTGTTGACACTGAAACAATAGCCTCATTGAAACAGAAGGTTAGAGGTTCCAGGAAGTCTGAAGCTTGGAAAGAACACAATACCATACCCAGTTAAAGTGTCTTAAACCAACACTTTGAAATAAGTCACATAAATTAAAGAAACATATGCCTTCGTAAAAATGACATCAAATAGATGCACCTGTTACAACCGTTTTTTATGATAAGCTTGAGACACCTACACAGCAGACATAATTCTTAATGCAACCAACTGAGGTAACTAAGAAGACAATGGTGCAACCAGCTGAAGTGTTCTAAATGCAAAAGATACAAACAGAAGACTTTCGTAAGAATGGCATCAAGTGGGGGAGGCACCACCCATCACATTGTTTTTGTGTTGAACTTAAAACACCTAAAGGAGAGACACGAGTCTGAATGCTACCAGCTGAACTAACTGTAAGAATAGCAGGGGTCAGCAGAAAAATGACTAGAAATAATTAACTTACATCAGCAGAAAACTTCAAAGGATATACCACTGAGAAAGAGTATAAATATTGAACTTTCAAATGGGAAGACAGAATCGCTGGAAGGGGCAAAGCGATTCTCAGGCTTCAGAGGCAAGCTCTGTAAGTCTTCAACTCTTTGTATCTCGGGGATCAAAAAGGTACTTGTATTTGATTTTGGTGGATATCCTGGAATAAGACTAAGAAATGTAAAAATGTAATGAAGTTAAGATTTGAGAATAAGGATCTCTGATTAATAGAATTGTAAAAGCATTTTTGTATTTGGAACTGTTAATGTTGCGACTGAATCACCAACTGTAATTACATGTCGGTTCTTTAATAAATCTATATATTTTTAGAATTGTCTCAAATAGTACTTCTGTATCAAACTCGCGAACTCAATCTCTGTACACTCTTTGGTGAGGAGTTGCAGAATTCTGGGGGAGTTTTCCAGACCCTCATAATATCCGGAAGGTTACAGTCTAGCTAAACTTATTAAAAGTGCTATCTGGAGGACGGTAACATCTTCAGGTCATTCCTTTCCTTTAGGGAGAGATAGTCTGGACCTTTAGACCCAATTAAGCGTCTTTAGGATTCGGCTACCTCTAACTTTAGTTGAAGGTGAACGTCTGGGGAATACGCCTGATCCGGGGTAGCCCAAAAGGGGCTAAGACTAGTAAATATCCCTTCATCCCAACACCAACAACACTGCAGGAGCTCGAAAACGGGCCTGGAATTTCCTGTGTGGGGACAAGCCCGAAGTTAGACCCAAAAATGCGCCCATTCTGCCAATGTCAAGTTACGCTCAAATTTCCTGCGATCCCAATTAGAATATGCCCGCACGTAAAATGGGCGCAAATCAGCGTTAACAAACTGCGCCCGAGGAAAGCGCTGAACTCACACCGCATACTCCTTCTTTTAAGTATGGAAATTAAAGTTTCAACTCATTCAACCATGCATGTCAGGCGCTGCAGGTAGAACCTGTAGTCAGAGAAGCTTTTCAGTTTTTAAATGGGTCGGATATTCCGAACCCTACGGGTGGGTACGCGCATGCGCTGGAAACCGGCATTTCTGATCTGTGAAGAAAGCTCTCGACAGATCCTCCAGCTGCCCAGGAGAAGGGCCTCTGCGGGCGGATACTTCCGCTTTTTGGAGACCCTCCACCCGCAGAAAACCCTTACAATTCTTGCGCCTGATAAAGGCATGCTTTTACCAGGATAAGAGTTGAAAAAAAGTTTTTTTTTTTTAATTCCACTGATTTATCTTTTAAAAATACTTTAAAAAGGGAAGTTTATTTTTAGCCCCGTAAAATACTTTAATTATTTTTTCAAAAATTTAAAGTTTTGTTTAAAATAGTTAATTTTTTGGACTTAAGTCATTTTAAAAATGTGATTTTTTTTTTTAATTTATTTAAAGTTTTACTATGTTTTGGGGGTGATCTCCATTTATATATTTGACAGGTCTTCCTGTCAAATGTATGAAGGGAGATTCCCTTCTTTGATTGGCTCTCCATGGCCCACGTGACCCCAGGGACGTTACGAACTACACGCGCCCCTGGGATACGTGGGCCCTGCGCACCGGCAGTTTGGAGAGGCCCAGCATCGGAATTGTGCGCCTCCCGGGAGCCCTCAGGTGAGGGCGCAGATTTTTCCAGATCGCAGTCCTCCGCCCGCGGGAGACCTGCGATCGGAATATCTGGGCCAATGCGTCTTCTACCCATGCCATAAAAATGTATTCAACGGATCTGAAAACACAGAGCATGTCGCAGTGGAGATAATTTTTTTTTTTTAAAAAGCTAAAAAAATTGCAATAAAACGCCAGTAAAACCTCAGTTTCTGCTGTACTTGAAAATCGGGTCGTAATTTGAAGAGAGCCTCTGAGCGAGCGCAATTGCAGGAAACTCGCATGTTTAAGGTTCTGTAACTTTGGGGGGGGGGGGGCCTATAGACGATCATAAAAGGTCGAGGAGATTTGGGCGTATTGTACTTCCGTGTGTAACTCGCGTCCGCCCAAAGTTCTGCGATCTCTGGCCGCGAATGCGCAGGAAATTCCAGGCCGCGATGCAGGAGCGCCGATGCATTCAAATCACGCGATGCAGCAGATAAAATGCCCGACAGGGTGTTGCAGGTGCTCTCCCCATATAGCTGCAGCAACGGGTTTCTGGTGCGATGTGCTGTTCTCACCGGTACGAGGAAGAAGGAGATAAACAAGACGGTTCAGGGAGGAAGCTGGAGCATTCCTTTTAATGGTTACGATTTTTCCCTCTCCCACGTCCTAGATTTTTTTTGGCAACTGCAGGGTCTGGCTCCAGTGCTGCATTAACACTGGGGTTAGCCGAGGCGGACCTGCAAGAGTAGAAAGGTTTGCCTATGTGCCCAACTGGCAGATCGTCAAGTCCCACTGCTCAGCAGAGCGGCAACTCGCTCATAAATGACAGTAAAGAATGGCCAAGGAGGAAGAGGTTAGGCAGGGAGCCTGTGCGAGAGTTCAGCTTTCTTGAAGACCACCACACAACCTCTGATAATAGCATGGTCAATGCCCAACGTCAACGTGGTCCTCAACTTATGTACACCAGGCTCCGAGTCAGTCTCATGCTGGGAGCCTGCTATGTTGTAAACGACGACAAGTACTCAATACAATATTCAAAATCAATTGCAGGCATAAAGTTCCTCGTTTATGTCACATACGAATCGTGCCAGCTTGAGTTGGCAAATGCTGGTGCACATACTTCGGCTGTAGGTGTGTGATGCCATTGCTAAGCGATTCCCTTGTGTGGCCATTTGCCAAGACTCCCTACCGGCAGCAAATAGTCCAAAAACTACCCCTCACTGCTGCCAAGGCACAGCTACAGCCACAATAGGAACATCAGAAAACCCTCCATTTATAGATCTGGTGGCCTGTTTTCCGCCCCCCAGACAGTTTACTTTCACGATCCTATAAAATTCAATTTGGTTGGGTTCCGGTGATAAAAAGACCTCATGGTGATTAGGGCCTAGAAATTCGAGCATGCCCTTTGGGGGTTGGGGGGGGGGGCGGGGGGGCACGCAGGGAACTATCCCTACACCTGAATGAATTGGCCCAAGGCGCGACGGATATTGGGGCCTCATTATCATTGAGCCGTGGACATCCAATAGGCGTTCCCAGGCAGCTTGCTGGCGAAGAGGAATGGCAGATCAGGCCGCCGCGACGCCTTTACTTCCATATCTGCGGCTGATTTGAAACCTCATTGTCATGTAATTCCATAACACAATAACCTCCAGCTCATTACCACGGTTGTCATCTTGAGCGTGGCTGGGGCGAGCCCTGGAGGGTCGGGCATCCGTCGCACTCGCCCTCCCCAGAGTCGGGCAAAAGTGTCAACACTCACAAAATCCGGGATGCGTTTTTGTTTAGTGGTGACAGTTTAATGTGGGCGGAGGGAAGTTTCTTCTGATTTCCCTGTTGGATTTATTAGTGACCATCTTCTATTTATGGCCCCTAGTTTTGGTCTCTCCCACAAGTGGAAACATTTTCTGTACATCTACCCTATCAAACCCTTTCATAATCTTAAAGACGTCTATCAGGTCACCAGTCAACCTTCACTTTTCTAGAGAAAAGAGCCCCAGCCTGTTCAATCTTTCCTGATAGTTATAACCTCTCAGTTCTGGTATCATCCTTGTGAATATTATTTGCACCCTCCCCAGTACCTCTATAACCCCACTTCTACCCGCTATTCCATTCAGCGCTGCGCCCAGTGAACTGAAAAAGGCGAGCGGCAACTCAACATCTGGGGAGCATCTGGACAGAGGCTTTGCTGTGGCCATCGTCTGTGGCCAAGGTATCAGCTCAATCATCGGATCACCAGCAGCAGCCCATTTAAAGTGAGCGTACAGTCAAGCATGTAAAACGGCAAGGTAAAGCAGGGCACTGTTTTAAGACCAACACTCTGGTGCTGAATAAGTCAGCCTGTGGGCGGATAATTACCGTGCTCTTCAGTCGAATTAATCGCAGCCGACACGGTGTTGCGAGTGAAATCTCTTGCCTTCGCGCGTGAACTAAAAGTACTGAACGTACCAGAAGCATTGCCGGTGAGCACTGGGTCAGTCTCGGCACCATGGAAACATAATCCATTATGCAGCAGCCTCTCCACTGCCACGAGATGTCAATCATATTTTTATAATGCCAGAATTATACAGCAATTATTACTGAAACATGTGTATCACCTTATCAGAGTGTTTGTTGGTTCATCAAGGACCGTAAATTGCGCTCTTGGGGGGGGGGGGGTCATTTTAATTTTGGCCGATGGTGTAAAATGAGCGATATCGCACTGACCTCCCATTATACACCTCCCACCCCCACTGGCTTCAACGGAAATGGAAATGGACGACTAATCGATATCGCCTGCTTTACGCCATCGGCCAAAGTTACAATTACCCCCCTTGGTGTGCTGGGGCACCCTGCACGGTCAGCGCGCTGATGGGACATGTCCAGAATGAGCGCTGCCCCCTTACGTAGAATGTACAGCACAAAACAGGCCATTCCACCCAACGGGTTCATGCCGGTGTTTATGCTCCACACGAGCCTCCTCCCACTCTACCAGCGCATCCTTCTATTCCTTTCTCCCGCATGTGTTTATCTAGCTTCCCCTTAAATGCATCTATGTTAGTCACCCCAATTACTCTTTATGGTAGCGAGTTACACATTCTAACTACTCTCTGGATAAAGAAGTTTCTCCTGATTTCCCTGTTGGATTTATTAGTGAATATCTTATCTTATATCCCTAGTTTTGGTCGCTCCCACAAGTGGAAACATCTTCTGTACATCTACCCTATCAAACCCTTTCATAATCTTAAAGACGTCTATCAGGGTGTAAAGGAATGAGCCATACCTATTCAGAAAAATACACCATCCTATGAACAGAATTCTGACTTTATTAAAATATGACAAACTGGGTTTAAAGATCTAAAAGTCTCATCTCAGAAGCCTGTATTTACAGCTTTGTGTCATTAAGAGGAGTCACAAAGCTGTAAACACCATACAAGCTTTTGAAATGGGAATTGGTTGTAAATACTAAAACAATGGCCTCGTTGAAACAGAGGGTTGGAGGTTCCAAGAAGTCTGCAGTTTGGAACCAACACAATAGCTATACCCAGTTTAAAGTGTTAACAATTAACACTTCGAACAGAAACACAGAACATTAAAAAACCATGTGCCTTTGTAAAAGTAACATCAAATGAAAGACAGGAAACAGAAGTCTGTAATACAACCAATTGAGATGGCTGGGGAAACAATCAAGTACTCGGTTGAAGTGTTTTTGATTTACATATTGTAAAAGGTACAAACAGAAGACTTTGTAAATAGTACATCAATAGATGCACCAAGCAATCACATTGGCCCAGAAATTAAACAGTGAGGGTTCCCGCGGGGGTAAGGATTCCCCGCGATATCGCACTCCGCGCCTACCTTTTTGCTCCGGGCCCACACGAACTTTAGTTTGAAAGGCTCTCTCTCTTGGAACCGTGCAGTGCTTGCGTGACCCAGAGACGCAATTAGTTCGTGCGAGCTCTGGGATCACGTGATTCAGTTAGAGCCAATGGCAGCACACCATCTTTCATTCATAGTTTTGACAGGAAGACCTGTCAAAGCTATGAATACTACACACCCCCAAAAGAACAGCTAAACCTCAATTAAATTTTAAAAAAAGCCATCACATTAATAAAATAAGTATAGTTAAATAAATTAACCACTTTAAACAAAAAATTAAATTTTTGAAAAAATTTAAAATCTTTTTAAAAGTTATAAAAATAAACTTACCTTTCTTTAAAGTCTCTAAAAAAGATAAACCTGTTGAAAAAAATTTAAAATAACACTTAATTAACTACTTACGTTGTTAAAAGGGGGTCCTACGCTTGCTTTCTTTGTGTAAAATCTTCACCACTTACCTGCGCGTTCAAAGCTGAAAAAATAACTAAGTGCACTGCGTGCGCACAGCCTGTAGCGCGCACGCGGTTCACTTAGGAACCGCCCCCTTTTCAATTCACGAAGTGCCGGTTTCCCGCGCATGCGCAGTGCATGCAGGAAACCGGCAATTCGGGATCTAATACACGAGAGTACACAGTGCGTACTCTCGCGTATTAGGTTTAATTTTCGGGCCACTGTTTATGTGTTGAACTTGGAACACACGGAGACAGAAGTCTGCTTTCAACCAGTTAAAGTGATTTAAGAATTCAATGGAAGACCTTCGTAAGAATGGCATCAAATAAAAAATGGTTATGAGAGATGTATCTATGATAAGATTTGAACACCTAAATGGTAGAGACAGAATTCTGCAAGTTAACAGCTGAATTGACAGTAAGAATAGGAAGAAGTCAACAGAAATATGACTGGAGATAATTAGCTTACATCAGCAGAAAACTTCAAAGAATATACCACTGAAAGAGAGTATAAATTATAGAGCTTTCAGATAGAAAGTCAGAAGTCGCTGGAAGGGGCAAGCGATTCTCAACTTCAGAGGAAGGCTCTGTAAGTTTTTAACTCTGAGTCTTGGGGATCAAAAGGTACTTTTATTTGATTTTGGTGGATATTCTGGATTAAGAATAAGTAGAAGTGTGGCAATGTAACGAAGTTAAGATTTGAGAATAAGGATCTCTGATAAGAAATGTAAGCTATTTGTATTTTGAACTGTTAAAGTTGCGATTGAATCACCAACTGTTAGCTGCATGTCGGTTCTTTAATAAATCTATATATTTTTAGAATTGTCTCAGAGTATTTCTGTATCAAACTCGCGAACTCAATTTCTGTACACTCTTCTGTGAGGAGTTGCAGCATTCTAGGGGGGGTTTCCGGACCCTCATAATATCCGGAAGGTTACAGTCTAGTTAAACTTATTAAAAGTGCTATCTGGAGGACGGTAACATCTTCAAATCGTTCCTTTCCTTTAGGGAGAGATAGTCTGAACCTTTAGACCCAATTAAGCATCTCTAGGATTCGGCTATCTCTAACTTTAGTTGGAGGTGAACGTCTGGGGAATATGCCTGATCTGGGGTAGCCCGAAAAGGGCTAGGACTAGTAATTATCCCTTCAAGGTCACCCATCAACCTTCACTTTTCTAGAGAAAAGAGCCCCAGCCTGTTTAATCTTTCCTGATAGTTATAAGCTCTCAGTTCTGGTATCATCCTTGTGAATAATTTTTGCACCCTCTCCAGTACCTCTATATCCTTTTTATAACATGGAGACCAAAACTGCACGCCAAGGGTAGTCTAACCAAGATTTTATACAAGTTTAACATAACTTAGCTGCTTTTCGATTCTATCCCTCTCGAAATGAACCCCAGTGCTTTGTTTTTTTAGCCTTATTAACCTGCCTCTCTACTTTTAATGATTTGTATCTGTACCCCTAGATTCTTTTGCTCCTCTACAGCATTTAGACACTTATTTACAAGGAGTATGTGGCCTCCTTATTCCTCCTACCAAAATGCACCACCTCACACTTATCTATATTGAAATTAATTTGCCAATTACACACCCATTCTGCAAGTTTATTAATGTTGTCTTGTATTTTGTTGCAGTCTTCCTTAGTACTAACTGACATAAGAAAACTACTAGGCACTTGGTCTAAGCGTTAAACAAAGCTTTAATCAACTGTTTTACAATATGGAGATCTAGTTGTCCTTAACTAGTTCCTGTTAAAGAATGTCCTGAGCAGCTGGGCCCATGCCCGAGTATTTATACTCTCCCTGGACAGCGCCACCAGCAGGCCGCCCAGTATTATGTCATAAGTCATGTCACTAACTATACTCAAAGATGCAATGGACGTAAAGATAACTGGTCTATAATTCCCTGAATTGTCGTCTCCCTGTTTAAATATAGGAATAACAATAGCTGTCCATCAGTCCTCTGGCACTATTACCTTTTCTAATGAATGTGATAGTGTCTCTGCTATCTCTTCCCTAACTTTTTTTTAAATAGGTGCAGATGCAATCCATCCAGACATGGGGTTTTATTCTCTCTTAAGTTTGATTTGTTTATCAATTATCTCTGCCCTTTCTATCTTAAATGCTTTTGTATCTTTTTTGTTTTCTTCTAATGTCATGTCAACCTTGTTGGTCCCCCTGGCAAATACAGAGACAAAGTAACTATTCAATATTTCAGCCATTATCTGTGAGTTTATCTTGTGCACTCTTTAGTGGCCCTATCCCTATGCTGGTTTTTCTTTTGCTAGAATACTTTACTATTTCTTTTTATATTCCTTGATAATTTAATTTTGTAGTTCCTCTTTGCTTTCCCAACCTCTTCATATTCCCTATTGTCATCCTCTCCTTTATTGTCACTGTACTCAGTGTCTGCCTTTTACTTTAGTTTCAGTTTTGACCTGGTCTCGTTATTCACCCATGGTGTTTCATTATTGGCTAGTTTGTGCTTGTTTTTTTAGCAGAATATATTTCTCCTGAACTCTATTTATCACTTTAAATATTTCCCACTGCTGTTCTATCTCTGTCATTTTTTTTTCTAGTTTACCTTTCCTAGCACCATTCTCATCCCCTCAACATTAGCTTTTTTCTCAATCTATTACTTTGGTCTTTGTCAATCATTATTTTAAACTTTATAATGTTGTGATCGGTATTGCCTGGACATTCCCTTACGCTTACTTCTCTTATCTGCTCTGGCTCATTTCCCATTACTAGATCCAACAGTAATTGTTGGGCTTCTTGCATACTGGGTAAGGAGTGCTGAACACACCATAAAAACTCTGTTCCCTTTTCCCCTTTACCTACATTTTCTTGCCAGTTTATTTGGGGGCAGTTGAAATCTCCCATTATTATTCTTCCATGTCTTTTACTCATTTCATAGATTTGCGCGCATATTTTTTCCTCCACGTCTCTTCCACTATTAGGTAATACCCCTACTAGTGTGAGCAATCCCTTCTTATCCTTTATCTCAATCCATATGGATTCTACTTGTGGATTCTACTACTTCCCCTGACTGGGGAGTCTAGAACCAGGGGTTACAGTCTCAGAATAAGGGGTCAGCCATTTTAGGACTGAGGTGAGGAGAAATTTCTTCACTCAGAGGGTGGTGAATCTTTGGAATTCTCTACCCCAGAGGGCTGTGGAGGCTCAGTCGTTGAGTATATTCAAGACAGAGATCAATAGATTTTTGGATAACAAGGGAATCAAGGGATATGGGGATAGTGGAGATGAGGTAGAAGATCAGCCATGATCTTATTGAATGGCAGAGCAGGCTCGAAGGGCCAAATGGCCTACTCCTGCTCCTATTTCTTATGTTCTTAATGTTAGTTATGTTCCCTATGTTATCTCTAATTATTGGCACATGGGTGATGTGATGTGCATCATCTATCTGCCCTGGCACTTCCTGCGCGACCCATAAAGGGTGGTTGGGAGAGCAGCTTTGACGAAAGGGTTAGAAAATGAGTGCAGAGGGCGAGAATTTCCAGGTAGGACAGCTCCGGTCACTGAGAAAGCTATTCAATTCATGAGGAAGGCGGCTCAGGACAAGGACTAGTGCCAACTTTGGGTATGAGGGGCATCACATTTAACAAAATGAAGTCGGGGCTACATGGAAGAGGTGGCACACAGCAGAGGAGTGCAATGCCTAAAGGAGGCAGACACTCGGGACGATTGGCAAAGTAGGTCGGTCCTCCACTTATCGGTTTGTTAAACCGAGGCCCCGTCTGCCCTCTAAGGTGGGCGTAAAAGTTCCAATGGCACCCTTTTGAAGCAGAGCAGGGGAGTTCTCCCCGGTGTCCTGGCCAATATTTATCCCTCAGCCAACATCACTAAAACAGATTATCTGGTCATTATTATGCTGCTGTTTGTGGGAGCTTGCTGTGCGCAAATTGGCCGGCACGTTTCCTACATTACAACAGTGACTACACTTCAAAAGGCACTTCATTGGTTGTAAAGCGCTTTGGGATGTCCTGAGGTCGTGAAAGGCGCTATATAAATACAAGTCTTTCTATCTTTTTTGTACTGCTCTGGAGTGCCGTGCTTAGAACATACACACACCTTCACTAGCAGGAGACAATCAGAATCAAATCGGCATCAAAGGAAGCACTGGGGATAGAAAAAAAAGAGACCACAACACAAAGGAAACTATGAAACTAGAGATAGTTTGAAGGGCGTAGTGTTTGGAGTCCTTAGAGAGGCACGTCGCCTTGTTATGAAGTATATACGAACATACAAACAATGACAGACCCTCTGGTCCATCAAGTCTGTCCCACATGCCTGGATGTGCGTTGATGGCGGCTATTGGTTACTGGAGCTTCACCATAGATTGGATAGGTTTGAAAAACCAGCAAGAACCAGGTTAAGGACACTTTATGCATAGGACATAGACCTTTCAGGAAAAGTGGGTTTGTATTAAACGTTGCCTCACATCGTAGGCACGTTGCTGCTCACAGTGTGGTGGCAGGTCCCCATACAGTGCCTCAAGCTCGAGCTCTTTTGCGGCCTCTTAGTGAGCCTCCTGCTCTTTAGCAACGTCTCTGTGGACCTCAAAGTTATGGTACATGCAGGGAAATGACATCCAGGGGTGTGCAGCCGTCTGCCCGCAAACGATCCAGGCAACAAAATGTTTCAGTAGGCAACGGCATGTTCTATCTGAGCACTGGTCACACAATGGGTCCCGGTAAGTCTCTCTGCTGGAGTGCAGGGGTCTCTGACTGGTGTCAGAGGTCATGCCTCCAGTGCCACCCTCCTCTTCAGGCAATGGGGAAATTGTGGATTGGCTGAGAATAGAGTCGTCATGGCTGCCTCCAGAACACCTTGCAAGCAGCTGCTTTAATAGATGGCAGTGAGACTAGACATCAATGAGGGGGAATCCCTTCCTGTTTATAGAGGCCGCTGGTGATTCTGTAGGCGCACGCCAAGCCACGTGCGTACGATCAATGAGGCCTTGCATTTGGGGAACTCCTGCCTCTACGGAGAGATGCTGTGCCCTCTCCTCGTGTCAGCCGTGGCTCAGCTGGTAGCACCCTCAGAAGGTTGTGGGTTCGAGTCCCACTCCAGGGACTTGAACACAAAAATCCAGGCCGACACTCCAGTGCAGTACGGAGGGAGCGTTGCACTGGTGGAGGTGCCGTCCTTCAGATGAGATGTTAAACCGAGATCCCGTCTGCTCTCTCAGGTGGGCGTAAAAGATCCGATGGCACTATTTCAAAGAAGAGCAGTGGAGTTATCCCCGGTGTCCTGGCCAATATTTATCCCTCAATCATCATCATCATCATCATCACTAAAATAGATTATCTGGTCATTATCACATGGCTGTTTGTGGGAGCAAATTGGCTGCCGCATTTCCTACATTACAACAGTGACTACACTTCAAAAAGTACTTCATTGGCTGTAAAGTGCTTAGGGACGTCCGGTAGTTGTAAAAGGCGCTATATAAATGTAAGTCTTTTCTGTCATTTTCCTCCACTTGTTTAGAGCAATTAATGAACAAATTTTCCCTTTTAAACAAGGCAACAATAAGCCGATGGTTACAGGCTGAGTATTCTGGCATACACCCTCTGTAGCAGCCATCGACAATCCCTCAATGTGTGAGATCACCTCTTCAAGTAACTTGTGACTGGTGATTCACTGAATGCGATCTTCCTGTCGATACCAAGAGATGACTAGTAACAACTGAAGAAAACAGGAGGTGCATCAATCATAACAGGACACCAAACTCTGAGCCAAAAAAGGGCAGGCCATCCCACGATGGACACATTTCCCACTTCTGACCACATTTACGTTTTTTGGCACCGATGACATCTGTGGCGTGTGGTTGCCTCATGACAATTCTAGTTAAAGTCACAGTTTCAACCTCAGAGAAACAGGAGGGAAGAAGTGAGGAAGCCAGCATGTTTAATATGCTCTGCCTGGAGCCAATCATTAAGAAGATGTTCAGGCTTGCACGGTCAAAGTCAGTTGGAAGAGCATGGCGCGTGTCTCAAGCAGCAAGTCTCTTAACTCGCTCAGATACTGGCCCGGTGATTAGTTAGAAATCCAGGGTGAAGAACAGACAGCACAACCAATGCTTTCTGAAACTTAGCTCTGTTGAGAAGATTGCACTATTTTCTGAAAGGACAGCAGTAGAGAAGACCTCTATCCAGCAATAGCTTCTGTAGCTCCTACAGAAGAAAGCACAGAACCGGAAACGAGTCTGCAGCCCAAAAACTAGAACTTCTCAATCGTCCACTCCTAGTATCTATCCAATTCTCCCCTCAATGTTTCCACATGGTCCGTCTCCAGTCACTCCCTAAGCAGTCCATTCCATAAATGTGTCTAAACTGTTTACAGATCTTCCGCCTTTCTGAGCCTGCTTCTAGGGAATCTGGCAGTTCGAACAGATCTGAGTTCAATTTGTTGGTTCCTTTAAGAGTCGTGAATACTTGAAGAATTATCTCCTGTGAGCCTATTCTTCAGGGTAAGAACAATCCCAAGCTCTTCAACGTCTTCTCACACATACAGCAGAAAAGTGTAACTTTGATGACAGCTGTGGTGCACTGTAGCCTTCAATGGCGCGGTTAGAGGGGACCGCTGGCGAGCAATGAGCAACAAAAGAAACATTCGCTATTTATTTGCTTAGACGCGATGGGAGTCAGGTGGTGCAGTGAGCACCATTTGGAGGGATTACAGCTGTATCCAGCCCAGACCAATGAAATTAAAGTCTCCTCTTACAGATGGGCCGGATAGTTTCTCAACGAGTGGGTTTGGAAAACTCAACCAAATGGAAGGATGCTGGAGCATAAAGTTACTGTCACATGGATAGTCTGCATTTGGGATCAATATAATGCACTCGACCAGCCACATCAATACTGTAGCAACAAGAGCAGGTCAGAGGCTGGGTATTCTGCGGCAACTGTCTCACCTCCTGACTCCCCAAAGCTTTTCCACCATCTACAAGGCACAAGTAAGGTGTGTGATGGAATACTCTCCACTTGCCTGGATGAGTGCAGCTCCAACAACACTCAAGAAGCTCGACACCATCCAGGACAAAGCAACCCGCTTGATTGGCACCCCATCCACCACCTTAAACATTCACTCCCTCCACCACCGGCGCACCGTGGCTGCAGTGTGTTATTTCAGATTTCCAGCATCCGCAGTATTTTGCTATTGTAGCTGCCTTCTTCTTCTTAGGCAGCCCCTCGGAACCGAGGATGACTTGCTGCCACACTAAAAATGAGTTCTCAGGTGACTGATGAGTCCAATGCGGGACCTACAGTCTCTGTCACAGGTGGGGCAGATGGTGGTTGAAGGGGCGGGTGGGTGGGGTGCTTGGGGTTGGCGTGCGCTCCTTCCGCTGTTTGCCCTTGGTTTCCGCTTGCTCCCGGCGAAGAGACTCGAGGTGTTCGGCGCCTTCCCGGATGCTTCTCCTCCACTTTGTGCGGTCTTGGGCCAGGGATTCCCAGGTGTCGGTGGGGATGTTGCATTTTTTCCAAGGAGGCTTTGAGGGTGTCCTTGAAGCGTTTCCTCTTGTGAGGCTGGAGGAGATTACAGAGATGGGAAGGGGCGAGGCCATGGAGGGATTTGAAAACAAGGATGAGAATTTTGAAATCGAGGAGCTGCTTAACCAGGAGCCAATGTAGGTCTAGCCAATCTGGGCATCAACTTCATCGTAATGATATCAAGCACAAGTGATTTAGCAATGCGTTTAATGTCATTTACAGCACGTGCTTGTAAACGAACGGAAAAGTCTTTGCCAAGCGTTTTTACCTATAGACAGGGCCCTGCAACCAGCTTTCACCTCAGGATTTAAACAGCAGGCTAGCCTTGCAGAGGGTCGTAAATCTGTGGAATTCTCTGCCCCAGAGAGCCGTGGAGGCTGGGTCATTAAATACATTTAAGGTGGAGACAGACAGATTTTTACAAAATAAGGGAGTGAAGGGTTATGGGGAGCGGGTGGGGAAGTGGCTTTGAGCCCAAGATCAGCCATGATCTTATTGAATGGCGGAGCAGGCTCGAGGAGCCGAGTGGCCTATTCCTGCTCCTATTTATGTTCTTATGTTCTTTGAGCTTTGCTAGATGCAAACTTGTAACCGAAAATTCAGAGAGCAATCTCATCACTGAATTATTAAGATTTTCTCCTTTTTAGTCACAACAGCAACACGGTTCTCTCATTCTTTTGGTCATTAAAAATTAGCAGGCCATCATCGGAGCTGCACCTTTTGAAATTTCAGAATCTCATTCAAAAAAATAAATGAACCAACATTTCAATGTTGCAAAATGATATGGCACCCATTTGTGCCTCCATTATCCCACAGCGTTTTTCCTTAAGCTTCTTATATTTTATTACAGCAATCAATCTCAAAACCACTCACTGGCAGAGCTGAATATGTGAAGTTCACACATTTAATGATTGGGGGCGGGGGGGGGAAATGTATGATCCTCATCATTTTGACAATGGCAATGAGACGGAGCTGGAAATGCACTGAGTACTGAACATGCTTTTATTCCTGAACCTGTATACCCAGTTCCTGCAAAACTGTCAGATTAAAGTAGAGTGTCTGATTTCTAATTTTTACCTGACAAGAACCTCTTCAGATTCTCTTCTTTCCTTCTGAGAAGTGTTGACTTGGGAGGAGAAGGGACGCACAAGTCGGAACTTGCAGACCCTGAACTGAATTCTGGTCATATATTTGAAGTCATATGTGACCGCATTTTTCTGTATTTACAACAGTGGCTACTCTTCAAAAGTACTTCATTGGCTGTAAAGCGCTTTGGGACGTCCTGAGGTTATGAAAGGCGCTATAGAAATGCAAGTTCTTTCTTTATTAAAGTGACTTATACACCGGCTGCAGAGTGTGATCCACCTTTAATAAAATTAGCATGGTGAAAGTTACCTACTGTGGTGAAAATCTTGGATAGTTTGATATCTAAGAGGGTGGATACACGGTCACCTGATAATTGGACTTACTTGTAAAATCAGTGCCTCGTGGAAATCTGTTATATCGATATATAAATATAAACAACTTGATCTGTATCACTGGTCATCTGTCCATCATTTTGTTTTATAATATATTAACAATCTTAAATCTCTGCGCACTGTCTACATAACCCTACTTCCTGTTACCATATTTTTGTGTCAATTGATTTCCATTATAATTCCTATGTCCACATTGTAATGGAAACTGCCTATGTAAACTGGTCACATTGTAATTACACCCTCCTACCAGTGGTGGCACTGTGCGCCTCAGTGCCACTTCTCCTAGCTCCTCAGCCTGTACAGCAGAGAAACTCCTACTGCCCCAACCAACTCTTCTTCTCGTTCTCCCAAATTGCCATAAATTTTGCTATTTAAATATCACTAATAATATAAAATCAAAATATTATATAAAAATGTATGACATTGAAAGGGCACTGAACTACATCAGTGCACCCTGGACCAATTATCCCCTGCCCGCTAACCCTGCTTCACCTGAAGACTACACTTGTCTCGATTCCCAATGTGCAACATCATGGAAGATCGACTAGTGTGTCAACAACAGCAACAACTTGTATTTATATAGCGCCTTTAACGTAGTAAAACGTCCCAAGGCGCTTCACAGGAGTGTTAGAAGACAAAAAATTTGACACCGATATACTATATATTTCTTTCAATATACGAAAGTAGCTCACTGAATAAATGCACCACCTAACATGATGCTGAGTCGTAGACACTGGGAAGGTCCCAGGTTCAATCATTGATCTGTACCTCAGTTAACTGAGCTCACTGGTGGGATACTCAATTGACTTCAACAAAAAGTGTCAGTCTCGGCTCAGTGGTTCTCTCTCTCTGGGAGGTGAGACTGAGAGAGTTAAAAGACTTTCATTTATATAGTGCCCGTCACGACCTCAGGATGGCCCAAAGCGCTTTACAGCCAATGAAGTACTTTTGAAGTGCAGTCACTGCTGTAATGTAGGAAACGCGGCAATTTGCGCACAGCAAGGTCCCACACTGTCTAGAGGTCCCAGAGGGTTGTGGTGCTCAGGAGTCCATGCCTTCAGGAGGAAAGCATTGAGCAAGGGAAAAAGCAAAAAAAAAAACTCTCAAAATTAAAACAGGATTCAGCACAGCTCTGCCAAACCTGAATTACAAAGGGTGCTCAAAGTCCCAGCTCCTAATGGAGTAGCCTGTTCCAGACCAATCACAACTCCCCAGATGAATGGCGGTGCCCCTTTGAGGGAGTTTGGCCAAACTGTACATTGCATCAAATTTACAGGCAAAATTATGTAAAGCACTACCTTCTGTATAACCAGTTATGTGACTGAAATCTAGAGGTTCATTATAAATTCCACCAAGTTGGTATCGTGTTAGTTTTTTCAGTCTAATTGAAGGTTTGTTTAAATGGCTGGACTATCTACTGAGACTGTGCTGTATTATACAATAGCATTAAAACCAATTACAACTAGTTCTTAACATTACAGAACGCAAAGCACACGTGAATCTGTACAACAGGCATTTTCATTCATCTTTTACTTTTAATTCTATGAAATAAAGAAACTTGCTCCAAGTTATTCAACAGATTAGCCCTTGCAGACACAAGCAGATGAAGCCTTTGCTGCTCTTTTAAGGAGGTCACTGTACATACAATAAACAGGTAAGGCCTACAGAAGCTGTCGGCTCCCGGTCCGGCAACACCTCAATTTTAAAATTCTCATCCTGGGTGTTCAAATCTCTCCATGGCCTCGCCCTTCCCTACCTCTGTAACTTCTCCCAACCTTACAACCCTCCGAGATCTCTGCGCACCTCCAATTCTGGCCTCTTGCGCCAATTTTAATCGTGCCATCATTGGCTGTCGAGGCCCTAAGCTCTGGAATTCCCTCCCTAAACCTCTCTGCCCCTCTACCTCTCTCTTCTCCTTTAAGACACTCCTGAAAACCTACCTCTTTGACCAAGTTTAGACATCTCAACATTACCTAAAACTTGTATCTTTAACAATCTTGCTATGATGAATAACATTAATAGAAGTAGGAGGGTACAAATTTAAATGTGCAAATTAGGTTAATTAGAAAGCAGATAAGGGCCAAAGAAACATTCATTGGCATAATTTCTTCACATTTTTATTAGTAATTCATAAATTTAGACCTGGCTTCATTAATTTTGCAGAGTGTAATTATGCTGTCAATGTATCAAACTGGGCTAACTCAACCCAATTCACATTTCTGAATTTTTTCATTCCTGGGATGTGTGCATCACTGGCAAAGCCAGCATTTATTTCCCATCCCTAATTGCCCTTGAGAAGGTGGTGGTGAGCCACCTTCTTGAACCGCTGCAGTCTGTGCAAAGGTACTCCCAACAGTGCTGACTTTGTCGTAGCGGTTTGTTACAACTGAGTGGCTTCCTAGGTCATTTCAGGGAGTAGACAAGAATCAACCACATTGCTGTGGGTCTAGGAATCACATATAAGCCAGACTAGGTAAGGATGGCAGTGAACCAAATGGGTTTTTATGACAATCCAGTAGTTTCATGGTCACCATTACTAGCTCTTTAGTTCCAGATGTTTTTATTTAATTAACTGAATTTAAATTTCCCAGCTGCTAGTGGTGGGATTTGAACTCACATCTCTGGGTTATTACTCCAGGCCTCTGGATTACTAGTCCAGTAACATAACCACTATGCTACCTTACCCTGTTATATAGCAGCTTGAATGACAGCAGGACTCCCAAAGCACTTCTAATGAAGTACTTTTTGAATGGCAGCCACTGTTGTAACGTAATTAAGTCACAGCGAGAGCAAGCAAGGGAGAGAGAGAGCGCAAGAGCGAGACGGAGAGAGCGCACGAGACGGGGAGAGCACGAGCGAGACGGGGAGAGAGCGAGAAAATGAAAGAGAGAAAAAAGAAAGGAGAGAAAGAGAAAGAGAAAGTGAGAGAGAGAAAAAAAGAGAAAAGGAAAGTAACTTGGTCACTTGGACATGAATGCCCCCTCCCCCGACAGAGCAGCACAGCGTTGATCTAAAATTCTGCCCACCCTTTCCCACCCCTTCCCATCCCACTCCCCCCACCGCAAGAACTATACATAGGAGTCGGCGGAAATATTGCCGGCACTTTATCCCCTTCATGCAAATAACCTTCTCCCCGGAATTTGGGATGGGTTCAGCAGGTTGCTCAACCGGAATTTCCAGACGGACGTGCCTGGATTATTTAGATCATTGGTAATCCCGCTGAAGAAATACTAAAATACAGCTGGGCGAGCTGTGGAAGCTAGTGTCCACATGTGGTTCGAAATTCACCCCAGGCACTGGGGAGGGAGTGGAGCAGGTGAGTTAACAAATCTCATAATTCAAAAGCAGGTCCTTCCTCATTCCCCCAGCCTTCATTTGCAAGCTTTAAAAATCACAGCACAAGGAAATGTAAGCAGGGCATGAAAAAACAGTCACAGGTCACAGCAGGCCAGGCACAGAATGGAGGGACAGGCTGTGTAAAATAGGACAGCAAAGTAGCAGGGCAACGGAGGCCGGTCAAGTTTTGGTCGGATTGTCCTGGTCTGATGCGACTTTTTCTAGGCCTCAGTCAAATTGGTCTTCGGCAATAGCGAATCGGTATCCCGTTTTACCGACTATAGGGCCAATTTTATGGGATCGTGCTCCCGACAGGAGCTTCACCCACTGGGAGCACACAGCAGGGAATTGTGGGGAGTGCGCGAGTGATTTCCCGATTAGGCCCCCTGGCTGTGTGTCGGGTCTGGGATTTTGTAAAATCAGCCTTCATTCATCTGTTTAAATTGCAGTACCTTCTTCAGTAGATGTCAACTACTGCTGTTCATTGCCAAAGAAATCATTTTCATTTTAGTCTCGTCTTTTTTTCCCCCTCACATTTTAGTTTCGTTTCATAAGAAATGCAGTTTTCTCAACTCACTGTATTCCTCATAAATACAACACACAAATTACTGATGCCATTCATTTCAAAATACATAATTGACATCATAAGAACATAAGAAATAGGAGCAGGAGTAGGCCATTCAGCCCTTCGAGCCTGCTCCACCATTCAATAAGATCATGGCTGATCTTCTACCTCATCTCCACTTTCCTGCACTATCCCCATATCCCTTGATTTCCTAAATATCCAAAAATCTATCAATCTTTGTCTTGAATATACTCAACAATGAGCCTCCACAGCCCTCTGGGGCAGAGAATTCCAAAGATTCACCACCCTCTGAGTGAAGAAATTTCTCCTCATCTCAGTCCTAAATGGCCGACCCCTTATTCTGAGACTGTGACCCCTGGTTCTAAGACTCCCCAGCCAGGGGAAACATCCTCCCTGCATCTACCCTGTTAAGCCCTTTAATAATTTTATATGTTTCAATGAGATCACCTCTCATTCTTCTAAACTCGAGGGAATACAGGCCTTGAGGAAGAAAACTGAGCACAAATTTTTTTTTTTTTTTTTAAACGCAAAAAAGGAATAAAGAGGGAGTTTTCAGATTAGAAACCAGGATATAACCAGAAGAAAAAAGGGAGAGGATCAAATCTAACTTCAGTGCCAAGAAATTACAATCTACAAAAAAAATTTAAATGTGGCACACCCGGGAGTGCAATGCACCAGTACGTCAACAAACACTCGGCCAATGAGCCAAGCTGAAATTCTCAAAACAGAAACAGGATATTTGGTTTGCTAGATGCAAACTTTCAAAAAAGAACAAGCCACAATTTAACGGAATGATAATCGGGCTGGTTTAGAAAGGGCTGAAGAGGCACTCCGCCAGCTCACTGCCCAGTGAAACCAAAAATCTACCCGTCCCCAGTCAGAGCAAATAGGCTTTCTCCTAACAAAACGCTTTAGAAAGACCTCAATTAAATATCTTAGGCATCAAAACGTAACATAAAATGCCCTCCCGGCAGTGACTGTGAAGGTGTTTTCCTTACACAAGGAGGTATACTTGCCACAAGGACACAGCTCAAGATGCAACTAATGCGAACCTGCTCTCTGCATCCAGTGCCAATCACCTCAGCCCTCTGTGTTTACTGATGAATAGGTTATGAGACAATTTTTAGTTCTTCTTGCCCCCCACCCCATTAGAAGGGAGCGAGGCTTTGGAATAGTAGGCAGAATTCTTGCCTTGGAGTCAGAAGATGCAGGGCTCATTTCTAGAGGGATAGAATTGAAAAGCAGGGAAGTTATGTTAAACTTGTAGAAGAGCCTTAGTTTGACCATGATAGGGTAGACAGAGAAAATGTTTCCACTTGTGGGGAAAGAACAAAAAGATGCCATAAATAAGATAGTCACTAATAAATCCAATCGAGGATTCAGGAGAAACATCTTTACCCAGAGAGTGGTGAGAATGTGGCACTCGCTACCACAAGGAGTAGTTGAGGTAAATAGCGCAGATGCATTTAAGGGGAAGCTGGATAAACGCACGAGGGAGAAAGGAAGAGAAGGAAGGATGAAGAAGGGTGTGAGGAGGCTCGTGTGGAGCATAAACACCGGCATAGACCAGTTGGGCCAAAAGGCTTGTTTCTGTGATGCAGACTCTATGTAATGCGATGTAAGGCTTCGAAACCCACTCCAGACAATCCTGGCCAGTGGGGACCGGCCACAGGTTCTGAATTCTGGGCTGAAGTCCAGCAGGACACGTGCGACTGCTAAAGATTGCTACAGCCATGGAAGCAGCGGTCACGTTGCGACCTGTCAGACTGTCAATCAGCTCACGAGTCCTTCCCCAACCTCGCGCTGTTAGAATCATAGAATGGTTACCGCACAGAGGAAGGCCATTCGGCCCGTAGAGCCCGTGCCGGCTCTCTGCAAGAGCACTTCAAGGGAAGAGTGAGAAGGTACAATAACCCCCATTAGAATTTATACATTTTGTCATCAAAATCAGAAAAAAAGCTTCAAAATGCTTTAAAAAAAATATAACTGATTTACTGACTTATATAATTCAGTTATTTCAGATGAGGCAGAAATACTAGTGCCAATACGCCTATAAACTCCATCTGAAATGTGAACTGGGGATGGTGCCAAAGGTAAGATTGAGCTGAAAGTCAATGATGCAGGTCTGGTTGTGCCAAGTTCGTTTAAATCATTCATTCCACAGAATCACTTCAGGAGAACATGGCCTCAGGCTTCCAATACAGTGAAAACTCTTGTTTCTGTCGTGGGGGTGGGGGGAAGTCCTACAGATGGAAAAAACAACTGTGCGTGTGAGGGCTCGACCACATGCAGCGGTTTTTAAAAATGGTACGGATTGCAACTGATTCAGACCATTTTTAATCTCTTCAAGCAGCCAGGGAAGATCCAGTAATGGCCAGTGAATGTAAAGATACTTTGCAGGTCTATACAGGAGGGTTCAACCACTTTGCCAGAACACATATCCCTGCCTACAACAAGGCTCTTTATAGCTGCATTTATATTGGGTTTACGGCCCCTCCCCCACACAGCAAAAAGATAAATGACCTGATTATCCGTTCTGGTAGTGTTGGCTGAGGGATTAACTGTCATGATGTGGAGATGCCGGTGTTGGACTGGGGTGGACAAATCGGAGAAGTCGCACAACACCAGGTTATAGTCCAACAGCTGACGAAGGAGCAGTGCTCCGAAAGCTTGTGATTTCAAATAAAGTTGTTGGACTATAACCTGGTGTTGTGCGACTTCTCGGATTAACTGTTGACCAGGACACAGGGTGAAATCCCCTGCTCGCCTTCAAATAGAGTGCAATAGGAACTTTCACGGCCACCTTTAACATCTCATCTAAAAGATGGCATCTCCGACAGTGCAGCACTCCCTCAGTACTGCACTGGCGTGTCAGCCTGGTTTATGCGCTCAAATCTCTGGAGTGGGGCTTGAACCCACGACCTTCTGACTCATGCGAGAGTGCGTCAATCATCAGGGAGTCAAGGCTGACACTTGGTCCTCCGATTCCACCTGGGATTTGCTACCCGACCCAACATACATGACCACACAAGTTCCTTTTATTTCAGGTGTAAAAACACGTTACTTTCATCTTGGTTTCATCACAGATTGAGAGATATTTTTCCACGTTTGTGCTGGTGAGATTACTAGAGATTTCAGGCCCAATGTTACCCCTGCTCACCTGACGGGCAATTAAAATCGGAGCGGTGACTTAAGCCTTCTGACCCCAGTGCCTTCCCACAGGATGCAAGTTTAACCTGCTGTTTTCAGAAGCAAGGCAGCGGGCTCCTTCTTTAAATATGCGGATCAGGCCCTGATGACTAAACTGAGCCGGAGGGACAAGGCAGAAGGAAATATCCTTGAAAACTCACGAGTGACTCATGGCAAAACCAGTCTTATGAACGTCGAAGGAACCAGAAACCCTGACCATATCCTTTTCATATTCTGAAAACACAGCTTTTATATTCTCATCCAGATCCTCTCCAGGAGTTCTGAGGTTCCCCCCCCCCCCACCCCCACCTCCCCATCAGTCTATGGGTTTTGTAGGCGCCTGAACCCACTCTTGCTTCACTATCCTGTCCCAAAGTCAGGGCTGCTGTCAACGTCAGTGCAGGAAAGCAAGTGGGGTATTAGGTTTGGAGGTGAAGTCACTCAGAGAGCTTGTACTCCGTCTCCTCAGCGTCACTCTGTTCCTTGCAAATCAAAGCCCCAAAATGAGATTTTCCCGTTGCAGTCACCCAGTGCAAGACACAGTAGAAACCTCTTATAAAAGAAATAAAGAACTTGCATTTCTATAGCGCCTTTCGTGACCTCAGGACGTCCCAAAGCGCTTTACAGCCAATGAAGTACTTTTTGAAGTGCAGTCACTGTTGTAATGTAGGGAAACTCGGCAGCCAATTTGCGCACAGCTAGCTCCCACAAACAGCAATGTGATAATTATCAAATAACCTGTTTTTTTCCAGTGATGTTAGTTGAAGGAGAAATGTGGGCCAGTACACCAGGGAGAACTCCCCTGTTCGTTTCCAATATTGCCATGAGATCTTTCACATCCAACTGAGAAGACCTCGGTTTAACGTCTCATCCAAAAGACGGCATCTCCGACAGTGCAGCGCTCCCTCAGTACTGCACTGAAGTGTCAGCCTAGATTTTTGCGCTCAGGTCTATGTTATTACATAGAGTTTACAGCACAGCAACAATCCATTTCGGCCCAACTGGTCTATGCCAGTGTTTATGCTCCACATGAGCCTCCCTCCCACCCTACTTCATTTAACCTTAAATCAGCACATCTCCACCCTACTTCACTTAATCAGCACATCTTTCTATTCCGTTCTCTGTCATGTACTTATCTTAAATGCATCTATGCTTATCTCCTCAACCACTCCATGCAGTAGCAAGTTCCACATTCACACCACTCTCCGTGTAAAGAAATTTCTCCTGAATTCTTTAGAGAATTTATTAGTGACTATCTTATATTTATGGTCCTTAATTTTGGACTCTCTCAAGTGGAAACATCTTCGCTACATCTATCCCATCAAACCCCTTCATAAATTTTCACACCCTCTGATTAGGTCACCCCCTCAACCTTCTCTTTTCTAGAGAAAAGAGCCCGAGCCTGTTCAGTCTGTCAGTTAGTATTTTTCATATAATATTTTTAATTTATATTATTCATACTTAAACAGCAAAACTTAAGGCAATTTGAGAAACAGAAAAGTAAGGTTGGTTGGAGTACAGGAGTTTCCCCACAGTGCAGGCGGAGATGCTGGGAGATTCAAAACTTAGGCACTTATGGGCAATAAATGCTGGCCTTACCAGCGACACCCACAGCCCAGGAACAAATTTTTAAAAACTACAGCACCACTACTGGTGGGAGGATGTAACTACAACATGACAAGTTTACATAGGCAGTTTCCATGACAAACGTGGACAGAGGAATTTATAAATGGGAAAAGTTGACTCAAAAGTGTGACAAAAAATGACAACAGGAAGTAAGGTTTTGTAGACAGGAAATGCATGTAGATGTAAGATTTTTGAATATATTACATAGATAGCTTCCAAACGCTCAATGCTCGACTCCTTGCCCATTAAGTGTTAAATGGTTCGTGAAGTCAGGTAGGAGCAGCCACATTCTCAAAGCATTGAAAAGAAGATTGGCTAAAGGCAACCCGTTGTGCACTTATTGGACTCGGTTTGACTCCGTGCTGGAATTATTGATTCCACGTGATATCAAACCCTATGCAATGCGAGACTGTCTCTTCGTGCCACTTCACTCTGACATCAGGTCAGGATCTCACTGCGGAGTTATACCGTCACTTCCGCGTTGCTGGGAAGTAGAAACCACTTCAGAGGGGTGCTAAAGTTGCAGTGTAAATGTAGCTTCAGTTACAAACGGTTTCGTTGAAGGGGATCAGAGTGGCTCCAATGCCGAGAGCAGCTTGCTGTGACCGGTCACCTCCTTCTGTGATTCTAGGATCTAGAAGTCAGTCAATAAGTAGTAAATGTTTGAGAAAGTAAAGCGCTATCATACAATATCAGGGCACATTGAAAACACGAGAGGAAACTTCACTCAAATGTTGGTTTTCCTTTTAAGTGAAGGCTTTATTAATTTACCTGTACTTTTAATGTACCTTTACCTGACGAAGGGGCAACAGCTCCGAAAGCTCGTAATTTTAAATAAATCTGTTGGACTATAACCTGGTGTTGTGCGACTTCTCATTTTTTATTAATTTAACATCTCACAGCAGCACTGGGAGGTACGATTAGGCCCACTCCGCACGCACAGCCAATCCAGCTGTCAGGAAAGATGAAGGATTTAATCCTAAACAAACGAAAGTTAAGCTGGTAATAAAAAGTTCAGGAGGCTCGATAAACTCGCTAAAACCTTGAAGCTCCCATTCAACATATCTGGATGAAGACGGGAAGAATTTGCCATAGTGCAACTCAGTGCGGGCAACAACCTGCCGCTGCAGCTTGATGCTCGATGATGGGACAGGCAGACTAGCTGCGAGTAACGGGAGCATCCCAACAAAGAGGATAGGCAGGTGGGAAGCCGATACCAAACACGGAACAGGCCCCCGGGAGGGCTAGGGAATCCGAGTGCAGCCTGGACGAAGCCAGTGAGAATGGAACTGACCCTGGCTAGGGAGAGCGGGCAGCTACATCATTCAACAGCCACCGCGTCCCACTGTGCGGGAGAAAATCCCGAAAACATGAACTGCGCCTGGGCCGTAGTGTGCAGACTTTCAAAATTAAGTGTTGGTCCGGCAAGTCATTTAGAAGTGGCATCGAGTTACAATGCCTTGTGATTGGTGTGGGGAGCATTGCCGGGTTCCAGCAATGTTCTAAGGCAGCCAACAGCAAATAACTAATCGAATTTGGACAAAATCTAAGGAAGCATTTTTTCCACTTATTGAGCTGACTAACTGCGCAAGGACACGCTGTTTACCTAGATTATTTTATTGTCGATTTTGAATAAAAGTCACCCAGCAGCTGCTAAGAGGAAAACCAGCAAATTTGGCAAAAAAAAAGGGTTAAGATTAATGTGGTATTTGCAGGCGTTAAGAAGGGCTTTTAGATATAAAAGGAACTCAGTGACTGATCTCAGCAAACTACTGCTGCAAGAAATCGAAGAAACCATCGTTGGGAGTTCATAAGGTGGCTCTTCTAATGGCTCAACCAGCTTATCCAATGAATAGCTGAGTAACAGACCAAGGAGGTCTGGCCTTTGACTCCTGGTTAGTAGATCGTCAGTGGCCTTGGTTCAGGCAAGGGAAGTGGATCAAGGCTAGTTAATCAGGAGTGAGAGCCAACAAGCAATGCTGATAAAGTGTACACATCAAGTTAGGACAGCTGTGACACTCACCATTGTCAAAAAGCCAGCCAACATTCATTGTTGAGACTCATTCATCAATAATTGGCTCTTGGGCAAGATATCGGGGTGGGGGTGGGGAGCGGAGTTGGACCATACTGAAGCAAGGTGCCAACAACTGCAGGAGAGGGTAGAAAATTAGTGAAAAATTTTACAAAGACCCGTTAAAAGGTGACCAATTAGCGTTCACACAGATGGGCATCAATGGGAGTTGGATCACCTCTTCCAACATCAACCTTAGTCGCTTCAACACAGTTCAAGGAGAACGCGTTTTCCTTTCCCATGTGCAGTACTTTGCACTTGTCTACATTAAGTTCCATCCGCCATTGTTCAGCCCTCTCAACAGTTTATGCAACTCATTTATAAGCTGCCTCCTGATTCCATCGCCCGTCCCCAGTTTTGTATCATCTGTAAGTTTGACCAATTTTGAGATTTTAAATCCAAGTTCTTGATGTAAATTAGAAAAAGTATTGGTCCCAACATTAATGCTGGGACACTCCACTCAGTACTTTGCCTGCCCTCCCCCCCCACCCCACCAGCCCCGTCCCCATCCCAACATAATTCCTCCAACAAATACACATTGTTTTCCCACCCTTCTGTTGATTTCTGATCCATTCCCAAGATTTACCCCAGATCCCCAGAGCCTTGAGCTTAACTGGTCATTTCTCCCAAATAGTCTGGGGGGGCCAGAGTGCGGTCTCGGATATTAACCAGAGTCCTGCTAAACCCAAACATGACAGTAATTCGCCCATCACTGTAGTAAAGTTAACTTAATAAAGCACACCACATGGCTGATGATGTAAAAATGACATACATTATCAATACAGAAAGACACAGGGCTCACAAATTATAACAATATTTAGCTACTTCATTACAAGTAATTGTTTATACTTCCTTCTCCCAAATCCATTTCCAGTTATTTACTTGGTTAATTCATTTGTTCATTGCTCCTTCCTTCCTCCTCATTGCTCCTTCCTTCCTCCTCAAAACCTTCCTTCTATTTCTCAGTTATTTACCCGATTACAAGATTTTTTTTTCTCCTTTTCAAAAGCAGATTTGCTGAAGCTGTCGCTGCTGCAGCATTGCCCAGGGAAGTATTTCTCCTTGTCCCTATCTCCAGTGGTCAGCACCAGCAGGGCCTGGGCCTGGCTGACTCCAGCCATAATGTCAGAGTTCAACATCGCGGTACCTCATCAACTCCTGTTTCGGACAGTAGGGCAGGCCTATCATAGAATTTCAAGCACAGAAAGAGGCCATTCGGCCCATCTTGTCCGTGCCGGCCGACAAAGAGCTATCCACCCTGATCCCACTTTCCAGCACTTGGTCCGTAGCCTTGTAGCTTACGGCACTTCCAAGTGCATATCCAAGTATTTTTGAAATGTGAGGAGGGTCTCTGCCTCGACCACCCTTTCAGGCAGTGAGTTCCAGACCCCCACCACCCTCTGGGTGAAAAGATTTCTCCTCAAATCCCCTCTAAACCGCCGACCAATGTGGCCTATGTGGGAGAAATGTTTTTGCAGACATTTCCAACATTAAATAAACAATCTTATGGGTAAGCAATGATTTTTTTTTCCCCTTCAGGATCATGTAATTCGTACACATTACAACAGTGACTACATTCCAAAGGTACTTCATTGGCTGTAAAGCGCTTTGAGACGTCCGGTGGTCGCGAAAGGCGCGATAGAAACGCAAGTCTTTCTTTATTTGTCAGGTTGTAAATGTCATTCCGAGCTTTATGCAGTAAGTCGAGTGAAGAAAGGAAATGGTGGCTGATAACAGCGTGAAGAAATTATTTCAGCAATTTGACTGACTGATTTTGTGGTGGTTGCTTAGCTGTGAATGGCAGCTTTATAAAAAATCTCAAGGGACTTCATCTCTCAGTTTTCTGCTGGTGGTTTATCCCTCATCGTTTAGTATACTTTGCTCCTATTCATTTGTTCGCATGTCCTCTCAGACATTTGATTGGTTATTTAACAGGAAGGTGGTTACTTGAGCCAAGCGCGATTTTGTTTACCAGCACACATGGCATTTTACAGGTGTAAGATTCTAAAAACCATAATAAAACCGCTGCTACCGTGTGGAGATCGAAGTTCAGAACGAATTGTGAGATGGTTATGGAATACTAGGAAATCAGCACGGTCCTTGGTTTGTGAAGACACAAAATGGCGGAAGTCAGCAGGGGGACCTTTGCCTGGTGGTCAGCATATGGTCCTTTGTTTGTAAGACCACGTGGACAGGAAGGAGAAACACGAGTGATGCGGAAGTCCCGCCCCCCCCACACACCTCACAGGAACATGAACGTGTCATGCGGAAGGAACTCCAATCAGGGAAGGTTTGGAGTGAAACTGACCCATCAGAGGGAGGCAGATGGTGATATACACGAGTGGGGCCGGCAGAATGGCCCTATAACAGAAGTGACCCAGAGGCGGGAAATTCAGAACACAGAAAGAAGAACGGAAGAACAGATGAACAAAGAAAGCTGGCCAGTCTATGTTTTTCAACTTACGACTTTCCTAGACCGATCACCCAGAGATAAAGGAGTATGTATAAAAGTCGTGCATAGAGCTTAGATATCGTTAAAGGGTACTTTTATGTACGGTTGACTTGGGATATAAATCGGCAGAAAGTAGCATGCAAGTTGCTGGGGAGTACTTTTATGGACGGGTAAATTGGGTGCATATTGATTGCGATGTACACTTGAATTTTGAACTGCAGTGTGAATAAAGACCAATTTTATTGATCACATACTTATCTGTCATTGTTACACTTATTCGTAATTCTCGAAGTCCGAACAGTAGTAAGAGAAAGGCTTACACAGGTTCGATACCCGCCGAGATACGCATTCAGGTGTGATGCAATGGAAGCACACTACATTACAGATTAGGTAGCGTCTGCGATAACATCACAGGATTCCCTTTACCTAGTCTCCAGCTGGGTGGTTTACTGTTACTATGATAGGGGTCACTTGAAATATAGTTTCTGGCCGGCCTCTGATTTTCCACCCTCCATAAACCTGAGCTCATCAAGATTCAATCCCTAGGACAATAGCGTACCGATCAGTAATGAAGAATATCACATTAGAAAGGACAGAATGATGCACCATTAATGAAACTGCAATGAAATGTGCTCACAACAAATTTCCAGACACACAAATTGTTCTTGCACATATCTTTGAGAGCGATTACTGATACTGATTATTGCCATAAAGTGTTGGAACTCAAGCTTCAGTGCTCAGACATCCTGCCTACTATTGAGTAAAAAAGGGGAGTGGGACTAATTGGATTGCTCTTCGAAAGAGCCGGCGCAGACTCCGGGGTTGAATGGCCTCCTTCTGTGCTGTACTAATCTATGATTCTATAAAGTCTAATCCAGTAGAGATAAAGCACTTAATTAACCAGGCACGGTTCATGTATCTCCCTCGCCAACTTTATACACACACACACACGACATGACACTGTTAATTTAAGCAATCTGGCTTCGTAATTCTGCCTCTCACTGCTATTCCCTGGTTGGAGGATTAAATACAAACATGTCCATTTAGGGTATGGTAGTATAGTGGTTATGTTACTGAACCAGTAATCCAAAGGCCTGGACTAAAGATCCAGGGACGCGAGTTCAAATCCCACCACGGCAGTTGGGGAATTTAAATTCAGTCAATTAAATAAAAAGCTAGCATCAGTAATGGTGACCATGAAACTACCGGATTGTCGTAAAACCCCATCTGATTCACTCATGTAATTTTAATCTTTTCCAGCTCTACACAAACCGCTGAAACGAGATGAGACAAGTCTGGTCAAGTCTATTTGGCGTCACCTGCAACATACCACCTCAGTTCCAGGAACTGAAGCCAATGTGGTCACTTGTGTGCCCCGCAAACAAATCATCGCACCACACTGTCAGTGCCCACCCATTGCCTGACTTGCAAACTGAACAGTGTAAGGACTTCCAAGTAAATTGATTCAGACAGTAACCTGGAAGTTGGGAAGAAACGTGACTGGCATGGAAAGCTGGGAGCAAATAGCATCCACGTCAGTGCAAAACCTGCTTCTAATCAATCAGGTGCAAACACAATTGGAGGCGATTTTAACCCTACTCGCTCAGCAGAAACCTGGCGGGTGGGCCGATAAAAACCCGCCCTGGCTCTTACCTGTCCGAAAGCCGCCACGATCGCAGCAGCTGCAATCTTAACCTGCTCTCCTGAGCAGGCAGCAAGGACTCGCGGCCGGAGCCAACAGGGTCCTTCTTTACATAGGCATGTTGCGGCCCGATGACATCATTGAGACCCGACTCGAATTTTAAACTCAGACCTGAGCGGGGAATCCACCTGGAGTTAAAAATCGGGCCCAAAACAAAATCAACTGTAAACCTGTGATTGAGCCCACAGGGAAGTTGCATCGGTGTCTGTTTTTGATGAGTTGCTCCTCAGGCTTAGGTAGGGTATCGATATTGTTCTAACTTTCTATCCATCATCTTGTACAGGATGTGCCCAAACAGTTCCCTCATTGAAGCTATTTTCTATGATCAGCAGCTCTAGCCAGTTAGTTAATATGACTGAGCGTTAACCGGCATGTCTTCAGCTCTGGGAGCCGACCTTCCTGTCCCCAATTTGCCTCACCAAGATGCTGGATGGCCACAGAGCACCTGAAGTGCGCTGCCCCTGTCCAGGCCCAGCTGTGGCTGAATTTGGCCGACCAGGTCATCAACATGGCCAGAAGGCCCCAAGGCCCAAAGATCTGATAAAGTCAAAAAAAAACACTTCGCCTTGGGGCTCCTCTATGGCTTGCTGCTGGGCTCTCTCGGGACCTCTGATTGGTTTGATTTCCCAGGAGGCAGGACTGGAAAAGCCTCGCTCATCACATTTACAGCTGAATGTAATGCGGGTGCAAACCTAGCTCTGGTCCCCACGGAAAGTCACAGAAATCCAGCGAGAGAGTGGGGGGGGGGGGGGGGGCGCGCGACATTTTTCCTGACCTTTGCACCTGGGGGGGGGCATTCCCCAGAAGACAACGGTCAGGAAAATCAGTCCCATGAACTCTCTTGGCCATTGACAGGCGGGGCTGAGTAATATCAGCACTCTGTACTGGGCTGGTCAGTGCCCACTGTCAAAGGACCAAAAACAGGTGTAATAGCAGGGAAATCTAGTTACATCAGCAGTGATGCCCCCAGCTGCAGAACAGGAAGAGTGGGTACTTCTTTCTTCACTAGCTTCATTAGTCTTCTCCCACAGGTCATGCCTTCACTAAATGCACTAGTTTGGAACAGATAATCAATCAAATAAATGAGCAATAAACTTCATAATAAGTATCAGCTGATGGATCCGCACTGCGGTTAGACATTTGTACTGACTGTGTTTAAATGGTCCTACAGTCACTGACTGGCTTCTGCACAAATCAACTCAAGTGATTATTAGATGAGGGGTTTTTTTTGGAGCAAGGAAATTATTTTTGCTTCCAGTTGTTTAATCTAAAGTTTATTAGTTTCAAAGAAAATACACAATAAAAGGAAAAAATCTTTCAATTCCATTTATTGTGTATTTGCATGGCAACAAGAGAGAATGAAAGATAACTTGGATTTATATAGTGCATTTCATGACTTCAGGACGTCCCAAAGCGCTTTATAGCTAATAAGAGTACTTCTGAAGTGTAGTCACTGCTGTAATGTAGGAAACGGGGCAGCCAATTTGCGCATAGCAAGGTCCCACAAACATGATAATAACCAGATTATCTGTTTTTTGTGATGTTGATTGAGGGATAAATATTGGTCAGGACACCAGGGATAACTCCCCTGCTCTACTTCGAAATAGTGCCATGGGATCTTTTAACATCCACCTTCGAAAGCAGATGGGGCCTCGGTTTAACGTCTCATCCGAAAGACGGCACCTCTGACAGTACAGCACTCCCTCAGCACTGCACTGGAGTGTCTGCCTAGTTTTATGTGCTCAAGTCCCTGGAGTGGGACTTGAACCCACAACCTTCCGACTCAAGAGGTGAAGGTGCTACCCACTGAGCCACGGCAATACATAGCGTGCACAACAACTGTACATCACTTCAACATGTGACACTTCAATTTGTACATGTGCAAATATATTCAAATATCCTACCGCTGAACCATCTTTATACAAGACAAAGAGAATCGAGCCAAAACTTCTCTCTTACGGGTCTTATTTTCCTGCGGGTTTAAAGTCAACGAGGGTAATTTCCACCCTCACTGCTTGGGCACTGAAGTGGCAGAGCTGATCAACCGCCCTTTATAGGACCTGCCTGATTTTCATTCCTTTGATTCTATGTTCACAGACACTCCACAGTGCATGTCCACTGATCCCTGAAGATAACAGGACAGGTAGATAAGAAGGCAGACGGGATATTTGCCTTTATTAGCCGAGGCATAGAATATATGAACAGGGAGGTTATGCTTGAACTGTATAAAACACTAGCTAGGCCGCAGCTAGAGTACGGTGTACAGTTCTGGTCACCACATTACAGGAAGGATGTGATTGCACTAGAGGGGGTGCAGAGGAGATTTACGAGAATGTTGCCTGGGCTGGGGAATTTTAGCTATGAGGAAAGATTAGATAGGCTGGGGTTGTTTCTGGAACAGAGGAGGCTGAGGGGAGACCTAATTGAGGTGTATAAAATTATGAGAGGCCTAGATAGAGTGGATAGGAAGGACCTATTTCCCTTAGCAGAAGGATCAATAACCAGGGGACATAGATTTAAAGTAATTGGTCGGAAGTTTAGAGGGGATTTGAGGAGAGATTTTTTTCACCCAGAAGGTGGTGGGTGTCTGGAACTCACTGCCTGAAAGGGTGGTAGAGGCAGAGACCCTCATCACATTTAAAAAGTACTTGGATATGCACTTGAAGTGCCGTAACCTGCAAGGCTACGGACCAAGTGCTGGAAAGTGGGATTAGGTTGGATAGCTCTTTGTTGGCCGGCACGGACAAGATGGGCCAAATGGCCTCCTTCTGTGCTGTAAATTTCTATGATTCTCTGATATACCAGCTGTTGATGCAGTTTATCGCCCAAGGGTTGAAGGTAAAAATTACCCCCATGCTTTTTTTTTCCCCCCTCACCTGGAGCCGAAAATTTATAAGCACCTGGCATCCTTTAAGCTTCCCTCACCAAACAGCAATTAAACTCTGACTGGCCTCAAGACACGGTTAGACTACTTACCGCAGGAAGTATATGAGCTTAAAGTTGGTGTGACCTTAAAGGGACAGGTCAATTTAGCAGACAAGAAGGAAGCAACTTGCATTGATATAGTGCCTTTCATGTCTTCAGGACATCCCAAAGCACTTCACAAGCAATCAATTACTCTTGGAGTGTAGTCACTGTTATTAGGTAGACAAACAGGGCAGCCAGTTGTCCCACAACAAGGACCCACAGATAACAAATGAGATACGTGAGGAGTTCATCTGTTTTGTTGGTGTTGGTTGAGGCATAAATATTGGCCAGAACAGTGGGAGATGTCCCCTGCTCTTCTTCAAATAGTGCCAGGAGATCTTTTACATCCACCTAAGCATCGTAACTGTGTTCCAGGATGCCAGGCTACCCATTAATTAGTGATCTCAAACATCAATAGAAGCAAGAAGCAAACTGCTGCAGATGGTAGTGTAGTGGTACTGTCATTGGGCTAGTAATCCAGCGGCCTGGGCTAGTAATCCAGAGACGTGAGATCAAATCCCACCACGGCAGCTGGGGAATTTAAATTCAGTTAATTAAATAAATCTGGAATAAAAAGCTAGAATCAGTAATGGTGACCATGAAACTATCGGATTGTCGTAAAAACCCATCTGGTTCACCAATGTCCTTTAGGGAAGGAAATCTGCCGTCCTTACCTGGTCTGGCCTATATGTGACTCCAGACCCACAGCAATGTGGTTGACTCTTAACTGCCCTCTGAAATAGCCTAGCAAGTCACTCAGTTGTAACTAACTGCTACGAAACAAAATAAGAAGAATGAAACGGGACGGATCACCCGGCATCGTCCTCGGCACCGGCTACAGACACGACAACGGCGCACCCAGCCCAGTCAACCCTGCAAAGTCCTCCTCACCAACATCTGGGCACTTGTGCCAAAATTGGGAGAGCTGTCCCACAGACTAGACAAGCAACAGCCTGACATAGTCATACTCACAGAATCATACCTTTCAGGCAATGTCCCAAACTCCTCCATCACCATCCCTGGGGATGTCCTGTCCCACCGGCAGGACAGACCCACCAGGGGTGGTGGCACAGTGGTATACAGTCAGGAAGGAGTGGCCCTGGGAGTCCTCAACATTAACTCCGGACCTCATGGCTTCAGGTCAAGCATGGGCAAGGAAACCTCCTGTTGATTACCACCTACCGCCCTCCCTCAGCTGATGAATCAGTACTCCACAATGGTGAACACCACTTGGAAGAAGCACTGAGAGTAGCAAGGGCACAGAATGTACACTGGGTGGGGGACTTCAATGCCCATCACCAAGAGTGGCTCAGTAGCACCACTACTGGCCGAGTCCTGAAGGACATAACTGCCAGTCTGGGCCTGCGATAGGTGGTGAGTGAACCAACAAGAGGGAAAAACCTACTTGACCTCGTCTCTACCAGTCGCAGATGCATCTGTCCATGGCAGCAGTGACCACTGCACACTCATTGTGGAGACGAAGTCCCGTCTTCACACCGAGAACACCCTCCATCGTGTTGTGTGGCACTACCACCGTGCAAAATGGGATAGATTCAGAACAGATCTAGCAGCTCAAAACTGGGCATCCATGAGGCGCTGTGGGCCATCAGCAGCAGCAGAATTGTATTCCACCACAATCTGTAACCTCATGGCCTGGCATATCCCTCACTCTACCATTACCACTAAGCCAGGGGACCAACCTTGGTTCAACGACGAGTGTAGAAGAGCATGCCAGGAGCAGCACCAGGCGTACCTAAAAATGAGGTGCCAACCTGGGGAAGCTGCAACACAGGACTACATGCATGCTAAAAAGCGGAAGCAACATGCTATAGACAGGGCTAAGCGATCCCACAATCAACAGATCAAAGCTCTGCAGTCCTGCCACATCCAGTCGTGAATGGTGGTGGACCATTAAACAACTAAAGGGAGGAGGAGGCTCCATGAAGATCCCCATCCTCAATGATGGTGGAGCCCAGCACGTGAGTGCAAAAGACAAGACTGAAGCGTTTGCAAGCAACTTCAGCCAGAAGTGCCGAGTGGATGATCTATATCGGCCTACTCCCAAGGTCCCCACCATCACAGAAGCCAGTCTTCAGCCAATTCGATTCACTCCACGTGATATCAAGAAACGGCTAAGCGCACTGGATACAGCAAAGGCTATGGGCCCCAGCTATCGTGCTGAAGACTTGTGCTCCAGAACTAGCCGCGCCTCTAGCCAAGCTGTTCCAGTACAGCTACAACACTGGCATCTATCCGACAATGTGGAAAATTGCCCAGGTATGTCCTGTCCACAAAAAGCAGGACAAATCCAACCCGGCCAATTACCGCCCCATCAGTCTACTCTCAATCATCAGCAAGGTGATGGAAGGTGTCATCGACAGTGCTATCAAGCAGCACTTACTCACCAATAACCTGCTCACTGATACCCAGTTTGGGTTCCGCCAAGACTACTCGGCTCCCGACCTCATTACAGCCTTGGTCCAAACAAGGACAAAGGAGCTGAATTCCAGAGGTGAGGGGAGAGTGACTGCCCTTGACATCAAGGCAGCATTTGACCGAGTGTGGTATCAAGGAGCCCTAGTAAAACTGAAGTCAATGGGAATCGGGGGGAAAACTCTCCACTGGCTGGAGTCATACCTAGCACAAATGAAGATGGTTGTGGTGGTTGAAGGTCAATCATCACAGCCCCAGGACATCGCTGCAGGAGTTCCTCAGGGCAGTGTCCTAGGCCCAACCATCTTCTGCTGCTTCATCAATGACCTTCCCTCCAACATAAGGTCAGAAATGGGGATGTTCACTGATGACTGCACAGTGTTCAGTGCCATTCACAACTCCTCAGATAATGAAGCAGTCTATGTCCGCATGCAACAAGACCTGGAAGACGTTCAGGCTTGGGCTGATAAGTGGCAGGTAACATTCGCTCCACACAAGTGCCAGGCAATGACTATCTCCAACAAGCGAGAGTCTAACCGCCTCCCCTTGACATTCAACGGCATTACCATCGCCGAATCCCCCATCATCAACATCCTGGGGGTCACAATTAACCAGAAACTTAACTGGACCAGCCACATAAATACTGTGGCAACAAGAGCAGGTCAGAGGCTAGGTATTCTGCGGCGAGTGTCTCACCTCCTGACTCCCCAAAGCCTTTCCACCATCTACAAGGCACAAGTAAGGAGTGTGATGGAATACTCTCCACTTGCCTGGATGAGTGCAGCTCCAACAACACTCAAGAAGCTCGACACCATCCAGGACAAAGCAGCCCGCTTGATTGGCACCCCATCCACCACTTTAACCAATCACTCCCTCCACCACCGGCGTACCGTGGCTGCAGTGTGTACCATCTACAAGATGCACTGCAGCAACTCGCCAAGGCTTCTTTGACAGCACCTCCCAAACCCGCGACCTCTTCCACTGAGAAGGACAAGGGCAGCAGGCGCATGGGAACACCATCACCTCCAAGTTCCCCTCCAAGTCACACACCATCCTGACTTAGAAGTATATCGGCCGATCCTTCATCGTCGCTGGGTCAAAATCCTGGAACTCCCTCCCTAACAGCACTGTGGGAGTACCTTCACCACACGGACTGCAGCGGTTCAAGGCGGCAGCTCACCACCACCTTCTCAAGGGCAATTATGGATGGGCAATAAATGCTGGCCTTGCCAGTGACGCCCAGATCCCATAAAAATAAATTTTTTTTTTTAAATGCTGTAAATCTGAAAACAAAAAAAAGGGGGAAAATCTGGAAACTCTCAGCCAGTTGGGCAACATCTGCGGAGAAACAGGAGCCAGTCGGTCGACGTTCCAGGTCAAAGACCCTCCATCCAGTCCTGAGGAAGTTTCTTAGGCCTGAAACATTGAACTAGCTCCCGTTTCTCCTGGATGGTTCGAGCCAGCAAGTTTAACTTTCAGTGCGGTTCAACAAAACAACTTGCATTCACATAGCACCTTTAACGTAGTAAAACATCCCAAGGTGCTTCACAGGAGTGTAATCAGACAAAAAATTGACACCGAGCCAAAGAAGGAGATATTAGCACAGGTGACCAAACATAGGAACATAAGAAATAGGAGCAGGAGTCGGCCATTCGGCCCCTCGAGCCTGCTCCGCCATTCAATAAGATCATGGATGATCTTCTACCTCAACTCCACTTTCCCGCACTATCCCCATATCCCTTAGTATCCAAAAATCTATCAATAAATCAAACGCTTGGTGAAAGAGGTAGGATTTTTTTTTTTTTTTTTTTTTAAATATCAGTCCAGGATCACAATGCATGAACAAGTGTCCTCAGTCTCAAAATCATAACTTGCTGCTTTCTCCATTTCACAATAGTCAGGGTCGACAGACTGTAACCAGTGTGTGAGATTAATATCACACTGAGTATCAAGATGACAAGCGAAGCATTGGAAGCGGATATGAAAAACAAGGCAGGCCGTGCTGAGCAAGCAGTATCCTAAGATTCAGCGGACATCTGCAAGGGCAATGATCACCGAGTTGTTACACGTTAATCAAATTTGGCCATTGGGACTAATTGAACAGCTGCCTGTGTCTTGCAGGAGAGCAGGAACTGGCAATGGTCCTTTGTCAAGTGAGAAAGGACAAGTAATATTGAAGGGCCCTCTGTCAACCTGGGGCAAGAGCGTGTGATGACACTGAACCTACAGAGTGGCAATCTATAACTGACCTGTTGCAAATCATTCTCAAAAGATATGGGCCTAGGGGGACTAGATCGAGGGGTCAAAGTCTCGGGATACGGGGTAGGACATTTAGGACTGAGATGAGGAGACATTTCTTCACTCAGAGGGTGGTGAACCTGTGGAATTCTCTACCACAGAAGGTTGTGGAGGCCAAGTCACTGAATATATTTAAGAAGGAGATAGATAGATTTCTAGACACAAAAGGCATCAAGGGGTATGGGGAGAGAGCAGGAATATGGTATTGAGATAGAGGATCAGCCATGATCATATTGAATGGCGGAGCAGGCTCGAAGGGCCGAATGGCCTACTCCTGCTCCTATTTTTCTATATTTTAAATTCGACCACGCAGCACCTGTTTTTCCAGGCGCTAACCGGCCTACTAAGCTCCCAATATGGCGGGCAGGAAGCGCGCGCACATTTCCAGCCAGAAGTGCGCCGCCCGTCATATTGGGAAAGGAGAAGAAAAAAATTCTCGTGCAGTGCCCACGCCTAAAACAGGGGTTAGGCCCTTTGCAGATGCAAACAAGGGTCCCAACACCGGTCTGAGGCCCTCACTTGCCCTGAGGGAGCCGGGGCCAGCTGAACTCAGTAAAGCCAGACCTCGAGCGTGCCCGCTACCAAAAAAAAGGGCAAGTTTTTGCAATTTGCTTACCCGACTGGAGGAGCCGGGAGGAGTGGGTGCGGGCACGAATGTGGGCTCCCCACTCCCGAACCCGGCTTCCGATTTCCCCCTCCCCAGCATCCGATCTCCGATACATGTCCAAGGCGAGATGGCGAGTGGCTGGGAGGGAATGGTGTTCCAAGGGCAGCAGGTGCATGGGAGAATGACCAAGAGAAGCACAATTCAACCAGAACTGCAGACCAGTCAGAACTTCGTATACTGAACCGACAGCCTTTCAGTTGAAGAAATTCATACTTCAGTGGCAAATGTCAGGTCTGACGTTGTGATTTATATAGAGTCAGTCCTGCGTTTTTTTTCAACGAATCCCTTCTTCCAAACATAGATATTTAAATGCCACATAGCACGACAGTAAGACCACTCCCACAGTGAGCAGATTACCCATTATATGCAAGAGGTCAGAACACACAATTTGGGATGATTAAACCCGTTTTCAAAGCCATCACTTGTTAGAACCAAGCACTGAGAAGGGAACAGCAGTCAATCCCAGTGACTGCGGAATAGTGCGCAATTCCGGGTAGTGCTGTTATCAGCAAGGGAGACATTGGATCCTGATCCACGCACTGGGATAAAGTTTAATCTCTGAACTCCGTGGGGGTGGAGGGCAACCTCTACCCCCAAGCTCTGGAATTCCCTCACGAAACCTCGAAGCCTCCGTCTCCTCCTTTTAAGACGCTCCTTAAAACTTACCTCTTTGACCAAGCTTTTGGTCACCTGTCCGAATATCTCATGTGGCTCGGTGTCAAATTGTGTCTGGTAACGCTCCCGTGAAGCGCCTTAGGATGATTTACTAGGTTAAAGGCGCTATATAAATGCAGGATGTTGTTGATCTGCTCCCGGACATGTTAAAGTAACATGGCCTACTCCAAGTTAGTGCTCAGGATTTACCACAACCACAGAAGCACCAACAGCCTGCACTGATACAGCACTTGTAACATAGGAAGCGCCCCAAGAAGCAGTTTACCCCTGGGTGTGGTAAAAGAGAAGAATGAATGAAATAAAAAGGAACAAGCTATGGAAGCAGAGATTAGGGAAGCTGACTGAAAGCGCGGTTGGAAAGTGGGGCTTGGGGAAGGCTTACCAAAAGGTGGAACGAGAAGTGGAGAGGCGGAGCGATTTAGGAATGGAGTTCGAACTAGCAGGGGTCAGGTGCCTGAAGGCCCTGCCACCAACGTCGGGGTGACGGGACGGGACGGGATGGGACGGATGTTCCCTGGAAGCGGAGCGAGTGCGCGGCCGTGCAGCTATCTGTGAAGGTACCGCGCAGGCTGCTCACAAGCTGCTCCGTTGAAGATACCGTGCGTGCGCGGCCGCTGAAGTTTAAAGGCACCGCGCACGTTTAAATAAACAGGCGGCGCACCCACGGTAATATTTAGAGGGAGCATTGGGCAGGGATGCACAAAAAGGAGGAACAAATGATGCAGGTAGGGATTACAAGGCTGGAGGAGGGTGCGGAGACAGAGTGGGACGAGGTTGTGGAGAGATTTGAAGACGGCGACGAGATTTTAAATTCAATGCTAGTCACAGTTAAGCTTTGTGTCTGATACTTACTGGCCACGATAGTGACAGCTGGTGCACTACAATACTTTAGATTCGAAGGCATAGTTCTGCGTACCTCCATATAATGAATGCTTTGTGCATCAAACAGATGTTCATTGCGTACGGGGTTGTCTATAATGACAGCACTTTTACCATTCGTAATCGATTTGTAAATGAATAAAGAGAGAGAGTTAGCTTAATCTGGGTGTGCGAGGTTCCCATGTGTTTGGGGAAGGGAAGGATTCTCTGGAGAATTCATTGTTGATTTGGCTGACCATATTATAAAGAGAGTTTGGGTGGGTCCACCAATCTAGTGTCCTGGGATTTAAAAGGATCTTTACACGTTTACACATACTGCATCAGAGTCAACAAGTCAATAAATGGTTGAAAGTAACTACACACACCCACTCAAAAAAAAAACCTCTTCAGCAAACACAGTAGCAGTCAATACACTTGTTGAGCCAGCAATTTCTCACTAAAATATGAATCCTTTCACTGGTATCGTTCTTTAAAAACCAAGAGATTTCCACAAATTCGATTTTCACAACTTGCCATGGTGGCCATTGGATTTACACCCTCTGGGTGGCTAGACCCAGTACCAGAACCACCGTGTTATCGTAGCCACCTTATTTGCAGCAAAATAGACTTTTAGTTTCTAGCTATTCAACAAGGATGCAACTGCTTGACTAAGAAAGATGACACTTGAGTTACTATATATCAGAGAGGATTCCTCTGGAGAGTCAACCACAAGTTTTTGCCTTTACAGGAACAGGAGGAGGCCATTCAGCTCCTCGAGCCTGTTCCACCATTCAATGAGATCATGTTTGATCTGTATCTTAATTCCAAGTACCTGCCTTGGTTCTGTAACCCTTAATACTCTTGACTAACAAAAACCTAATCAATCTCAGTGTTGAAATTTGCAATTGATCGAGACTCAACAGCTTTGAGTTCCAGATTTCCACTACCCTTTGTGTGAAGAAGTGCTTCCTGACATTACCTCTGAATGACCTAGCTCTAATTTGGTTACGCCCCCTTGTTTATCGACTCCCACACTAGAGGAAATAATTTCTCTCTATCTACCCCATCAAATCCTTTAATCATCACAAATCAGGATCAGTAATTACATACCAGAGACTTTTCTTCTGCTGTTCCAACAGAAAAGTTGCTTTCCGACATGCCTTCAGCACCGTTTTTGCTGGATTCCCTCACCAACTCCGGTAACGTAGTGGCCGCAGATGCTTCTTTTTCCGTGCAGGAGTCCTCTAGTTGCGGAGCCTCCCCTGACGGTACCGTAATTTCCTGAACCGCAGCCTGCCCGTTATTTGTATCCGGTTTCTTCACCGGTGTGGAAGGGCTGCTGAAGTAATTGATAGCGGAGGTCTTGACAAGCGTACTCGAGCAACTCTCGCTGTAGCTCTTGCCCACTTGCAGCATGTCCGGTTCCGACACGCTCATCCGCTGGTCCAAAAGGTGCCGCTTGTTTCCCTCTTTCCTTTTACTTGACGTTTTGCCCCTCTTTAAATTCTGCAGAAAGGGCTTGGTCTTTGCTCTGATGGATTCCCACGTTGTAATTTCCTTTTGCGCTTCCATCGTATTGGCCGTTCTGCCAGGTCCTCGATTAAGCAGCTGCGTCAAAAAACGGTTTTCTCCAACTTCTAGTTAAACAGGATCTGCAAAAGATGAAAAGGGACAAACGATGGTCACCAGCGTAATCACCAAATCGTCAGCCGCTCAACATTTTCACAATATCTCTGAGCACATCATTTCACTTCGCACAGCAGCTTTTAATCTGGTTTGATGCATAGCATCAGGCATATCATTATTTATGTGTCAGCATAAATACACACACACACAGCACATGAACATCCGGTACTATGTGGTGAAGTGGGTTTGAAAATATCCTCTTCACCTCGGAGATCCTGGTTTGAATCCAGACCCCACTGACAGAATGGAAATCTCTTCTTCTTGGGCTAAAGGGGGTTTAGGCAATGATCAATACCAGGCCTCAGAATTAAATTAGGAGGACAGATTACATAAACTTGGCTTCTTTTCCCTTGAGTATAGAAGATTGAGGGGTGATCTGATCGAGGTGTTTAAAATGTTAGAAGGATTCGAAAGAGTAGATACAGAGAAACTATGGGAATGGTAGCATCGTGGTTATGTTACTGGACTAGTATCCTAGAGGCCTGGACCAATGACTCGGAGACTATGAGTTCAAATCCCACCACGGCAGCTGGGAGATTTAAATTCAGTTAATTAAATAAAAATCTGGAATAAAAAGCTAGTATCAGTAATAGTGACCATGCGTACTATTGGATTGTTGTAAAAACCCATCTGGTTCACTTTAGGGAAGGAAATCTGCTGTCCTTACCTGGTCTGGCCAATATGTGACTCCAGACCCACAACAATGTGGTTGACTCTGATCTGCCCTCTGAAATGGCTTAGCAAGCTACTCAGTTGTTAAGAAGGTGGCTTGCCACCACCTTCGAGGGCAATTAGGGATGGGCAATAAATGCTGGCCTTGCCAGCGATGCCCACATCCTGTGAATGAATTTTTAAAAAACTATTTCTTCTGGTGGGGGAAATCAAGAATGAAGGGACATAATCTTAAAATTATAGCTGGGCCATTCAGGAGTGAAATCAGGAAGCACTATTTCACACAGAGGGTCGTAAAAATTGGGAACTCTCTCCCCCACAAGGCTGTAGGTGCTTTTTTTGTTAGATAAGGACATCAAGGGATATGGAGTTCGAGGGGCTGAATGGCCTACTCCTGGTCCTAACACAGTTCTGATTGCACTGGTAGCTACAACACCAAGAAAAGATCTTTCATTTATATAACAGCTTTCCGCAGGACATTCCAAAATGCTCCGCAGCCACTTAATAAGTTCTGAAGTGTAGTGACTGATGTTTGTAGGGTAATGTGGTAACCAATTTGTGCACAGCAAGATCGCACAAACAGCAAATGAATGAATGACGAATTAATCTGTATTGAGTGGGGTTGCTTGAGGGTGGAATGTTGACTAGCACAAAGTCTTCAAATAGTGCCATGGGATCCTTTCTATCCAGGCTGATGTGTCTCATTTGAAAGAAAGCACCTTTGACAAAGCAGTATTCCCTCAGTATTACATAGGGTAGCAGGAAACCTGCTGCACCTCCCAATTGTTGGAAGTCTCCCACCCTCGAACTGGAGGACCAATCTCACTGAATTTTTTTTTGGGAAGGTGGCATCGCCAACACACTACTGCAAGCCCAATGCAATGTGTCTGGACTTCCAGGAAGCCTTGGACAAAGGTCCCTCACGAACGTCTGCTACATAACTCTGAAGCAGTGGGAATTTAATGTAAAAACTAGACATTGGGAAGAGGCTGGCTGAAGTAAAGGAAGCTGTGGGTACTTGTGAGGAGAGTAATGCCAGAGTGGGAGGGGGCAGTGAGCAGAGCACCCCAGGGATTGATCCCATGACCCCTATTGCTTTAAATTTACAACAAATATTTGGATTCAGAAACTCACTGCATTTATGGGCAGGGGAGCAGTGGGGATAGTGGGTGGAGTGGAGTCAGAGGAAAGAGTCAGGAACCTACAAATGAAGTAAGATAAAAATCAGGAAGTGGACAGAATTGTGACAGATGACATTTTTTTTTATTCGTTTATGGGATGTGGGCGTCACTGGCAAGGCCAGCATTTATTGTCCATCACTAATTGCCCTCGAGAAGGTGGTGCTAAGCCGCCTTCTTGAACTGCTGCAGTCCATGTGGTGAAGGTACTCCCACAGTGCTGTTAGGGAGGGAGTTCCAGGATTTTGACCCAGCGACGATGAAGGATCGGCGATATATTTCCAAGTCAGGATGGTGTGTGACTTGGAGGGGAACTTGGAGGTGCCTGCTGCCCTTGTCCTTCTAGGTGGAAGAGGTCTCGGGTTTGGGAGGTGCTGTCGACGAAGCCTTGGCGAGTTGCTGCAGTGCATTTTGTAGATGGTACACACTGCAGCCACGGTACGCCGGTGGTGGAGGGAGTGAATGTTTAAGGTGGGAGATGGGGTGCCAATCAAGCGGGCTGCTTTGTCCTGGATGGTGTCGAGCTTCTTGAGTGTTGTTAGAGCTGCACTCATCCAGGCAAGTGTAGAGTATTCCATCACACTCCTTACTTGTGCCTTGTAGATGGTAGAAAGGCTTTGGGGAGTCAGGAGGGGAGGCACTCGCCGCAGAATAACCAGCCTCTGACCTGTTCTTGTAGCCATGGTATTTATGTGGCTGGTCCAGTTAAGTTTCTGGTCAATGGCGACCCCCAGGATGTTGATGATGGGGGATTCGGCGATGGTAATGCCGTTGAACGTCAAAGGGGCGGTGGTTAAACTCTCGCATGTTGGGAGATAGTCATTGCCTGGCACGTGTGTGGCGCGAATGTTACCTGCCACTGAATGCAGATATACAAGCATAAGGTACTGCACACTGAAAAGAACAAGCTGTGTCACATGTGTACTCTGTGAATGGTGTAGAAACAGTTATAGGCGAAGTGAAAGCAATCAAGTGGTTTCAGTAGACTCAGCACAACGTCAATTCACGGTGGAGCAGCAACCAAAGAGAAAAGACCGCTGAACGATACTAAACGGTTTGTGGATTTAATGAGACCATACAAGCAGGTCCAGAAAGATATTCAGAAAAAAATGAGTCAACCATCATCGCAGAATTCTTTAAGAAACCGCCCAGCTGATCTTTTATATTGTGTTATTTGAACATTTATTGTTTTTGTTAGGTTATTGTGTATGTTTATTAAAAGAACAAGCAACTTACATAGGCTCTGACGAGTGTTAATGCGGCCGGGTTCCCCCAACCCCATTTTTCCCCATAGGGTCTTATATTTGCCAACCGCGGTTTTACCAACCACGGGGGTTTTCAGGGACGCGTAGCCCCCACGGTTGGGGAGGGATTACTGTATAGCGTACTTTTCTTCCCAAGTGTCACACTTCCTTCCCATACAATTGTCTAGTCATGATTTTTCTGTTGTCGTGCTAGTTCTGTCATGCTTCATATTTCCTATTTATTGGCCCGGAATTTGCGGTCTGAATGACGGCTAGCTGGCAGCGATACCCACTGAAAGTTAGACTCAAAATGATTAGGTGTAACTAGGGTTTTAACAGTGGATTGACTGCTAAACAAAGGCAGAGGGAGGGAGAAAAATATAAAAGAATGTGTAAGAATGGAAAGAAGAGGTTAGAAAGAGATAGATTGAGAGAGATAGAGAGAGAAGAAACTCCTCGGAGCTGCTCCCACTCCCCCGGCGGTACTTTGCTGGAAATGGGGAGGAAACCCCTGATGTGTGAAAGAGAGAGGGTATACGTGCAAGAGAGAGAGAGAGAGAGCGCGAGAGTAAAAGAGATAAATTAATAAGAGAAGGTATATGGGACAGTGAGCGAGTGACAGGGTGATCTGTTGTCACCAATTCCTACAGTCGGACTTCAAGATGCGCCATAAGATGCGCCATAACAGTAGAGACAGGGACAAAAGCTTCAAACTAGGAAATGGCAAATTAAGGACTGATGTCAGGTGGAATCTTTACAGTATAAGCAGCACTTTGAATAGACCTCTGGGTAGAGTAATGGAGGTGAAAACCGTTAGTCATTTAGGAGCCAACTGAATGCTGTAATGAGGAATTGTAGATTTTGCTTTCTGGACAGATAAGGCAAGATTGGCCAAACGTCCTTCCTCATCTGTATTTATCTTGTGTATAAACCAAGACAGTTGAATGAAACAGGACGCAGCAAACTTGAAAACTAAAGCTGGACTTCTGCACAGGTGCTAGCATCAGTAAGATGAGAGAAGACACAGCGGAACTTTACACAGGAAATGAAATGACCACACTGGTGCGATAGAGAGTGCACTTCTCGGACAGCGGTTAAAGGAAGAAAGAACTTGCATTATATAGCTCCTTTCACAGCCTCAGGACATCCCAAAGCGCTTTACAGCCAATGAAGTACTTTTGAAGTGCAGTCATTGTTGTAATGTAGGGAGACGCAGCAGCCAACTTGCGCACAGCAAGCTCCCACAAACAGCGATGAGATTAAATGAGATGATCTGTTGTAGTGACACTGGTGGAGGGATAAATGTTGGTTAAGGCGTACTGTAGAAGCAGAGCGGGAACGCTTTATTCAGCATCTGAACCACAACAGAGCTGACCTGGGAGAAATGAAGCTGGCATTGGGTGTCAATCCTGAAGGAAACCTTCCACTCCCTGGTGCTGGCATCCCTCATAAAACTTTACCCAAAAAACTAGCGGCACGATAAAGTATCTTTCACTGCGGCAGTGCAGAATACTCCCTCGGCTCGGCTCGGCTACAACAGCTGTTCAAGTGGGTGATATATAAACCATTTTCATTTTTGTACGAGGAAGTAGCTGTAATACTGTCCATGGTAAACATGACTGAATCTAAAAAAAAAGTAACCAAAATGTATCAACAAGCTTTGAGGGCAAGAGACTGCTTGGCTAAAACATTTGAAAAATAAATAATGTGCTGCTATTTTTCCTTCAAAAGATAAGATCTTGAAAATTCGGTGAGAACCACAAGTCAACAACCTGCAGATGTGAAAACAACAGCTCTCTCCAACCCTTGAATGTCTGGCCTTGGTTAACCGAGCATCAAAACAGAGAGAGAGAGAAAAACGTTAATCACAGTGTTTGGGACACGAATGCTGTGGACGAGTTGCCAAGTTTTGGGGTATAAGGGATGTTGTCGACTGACACTCGTGGCTACAGTCCGTGCAGGCTTGCTTGTAATAAGTCAATGAATTGAGAACGGTTTGTATTTGGTACTTACTTGCAACCTCGTGTTCATTTTTAAGTAAAGAATAGTTTACCCTGAAATCTTTGTCTCGAGTTGTCTGTTCCACGGGTCTGAACTCTATGAAGTGTCAGACAATCTGAACGTCTTAGCACTTACTGTACAGATACCAGTTTGCAACAGTCAATGTGAAAGAACAGCTTGCTGCAGAAGGGATTCAGTCGACAGAAAATGCTGAAAGATAACTGGTTGCACAACAGCGAATTTGCTCTTTTGAAAGCGTTTAAAAAGGAGAGAGAGAGAGAGAGAGAGAGAGAGAGAGAGGTAGCGTCAATGTCATTCCGTGTAAAACTGCAGTGTTAAAACTCTCGGCGGATTCTCCAGCTGACTTGGCCACAGCTAAAGCTCTGACTTAGGACCGGTGCCGATAGGCAGCCAACCAGAAGCAGGCCACGAATGGAGCTGTAGTGCTTGCTGCTTGCAGCTGGAAATGTTGTTGTTTCTTCGAACCAAATGACAACAGCTTGTATTTATATAGCGCCTTTAATGTAGTAAACCGTCCCAAGGCGCTGCACAGGAGTATTTTAAGACAAAAAAATATTTGACACCGATCCACATAAGGAGAAATTAGGGCAGGTGACCAAAAGCTTGGTCAAAGAGGTAGGTTTTAAGGAGCATCTTAAAAGGAGGAAAGAGAGGTAAGCAAGGCGGAGAGGTTTAGGCAGGGAATTCCAGAGCTTAGGGCCTCGGCAACAGAAGGTACGGCCACCGATGGTTGAGCGATTATAATCAGGGATGCTCAAGAGGGCAGAATTAGAGGAGCGCAGATATCTCGGGGGGTTGTGTGGGGCTGGAGGAGATTACAGAGATAGGGAGGGGCGAGGCCACGGAGGGATTTGAAAACAAGGATGTGAATTTTGAAATCGAGGCGCTGCTTAACCGGGAGCCAATGTAGGTCAGCGAGCACAGGGGAGATGGGCGCACGGGACTTGGTGCGAGTTAGGACACGGGCAGCCGAGTTTTGGATGACCTCAAGTTTACGTAGGGTGGAATGTGGGAGGCCAGCCAGGAGTGCATTCGAAACCCTTCTTACAAGAACGAACTTGCATTTATAAATTGCACCATGCAACCTCAGGACGTCCCAAAGCTCCTTACAGCCGATTAATTACTTTTGAAGTGTAGTCACTGTTGTAATGAGGTTATGTTATCGATGTGAAAAATGCACTATTGGGACTATATTACAAGAGCTACAATTCAGCAGCAAGTTTCCACGTCCTCCTCCTCCTCCCCACTAAAGAGCAATTTAAAAGCATCTCTCTCTCTCTCTGTGCCAGTAAAAGGACAAACCCTTAGAACGTTATGCGATCTCTCCGCCTGGAATTTCCATGTGGGAGATCAGCGTAACTCCCAGCGTAAGCAGATAAAAATGGCGGCGTACGCACGCCGTTTCCCCGGGGTTTCCACCTATCTTCTGTCGCAGTTACAGTAGGCGATCCTGTGGTAAGTCCCCTCCCGCGTGGTGCCCAGGGGATTGAGAATATTAATGAACTTCTTGGTAGAATGACCGGTTCTGAACGAGTGGGGTCCACACACAGAATGAGGTAGAAGGTGGGGGTGAGCTAGTTCTCGCTAGAATACGGCTGAAATGCTGTAACCTCGCTTGGTAGTGTGACCTTGGCACTCTGCACGGATTACTGATACCAAAAGTCAGGTTTTGAAAGCGGGCAGTCTGGTTTTTGAATGAACTATCCATTAATTTCTAAAAATGTGACCAAGCACCTAAAGTCTGCGTGTTTAGAAGTCCACTTCCTTTCTCTCTCCACGCATTGAATCATATAATCTGGTCCTGGGCTATGGGGGACACAATTTCAGGCCGGCCTCCTGTGTGCTGATGGGCACTGGACAAGTTGGCAACTCTAATGCCGATCACGAATGGATGGCTTTCAGACTGTGTAACATAGTCGCAGAGGTCGATCGTGCACGGGGATGGACCGTTAGACGGAGAACAGCGGGCGGGGAGCGATACAAGAACTTGTACAGAAAAAGGAAATGAAACCAATCAGGAAGATCCCACATCAGAATAAGAAATAGGAGCAGGAGTCGGCCATTCGGCCCCTCGAGCCTGCTCCGCCATTCAATAAGATCATGGCTGATCTGATCTTGGTCTCAACTCCACTTTCCTGCCTGTTCCCCATAACCCTTGACTCCCCTGTAGCTCAAATATCTGTCAATCTCCGCCTTTTATATATTCACTGACTCCGCCTCCACAGCTCCCTGGGGTAGAGAATTCCAAAAATTCACGACCCTCAAAATATTCCTCCTCATCTCCGTCTTAAGTGGGCGACCCCTTATTCTGAAACTGTGCCCCCTCGTTCTAGATTCCCCCACGAGGGGAAACATCCTCCCTGCATATAGTTAAACACTTCACTGCTCGTCACACAGCACCGGCTTCGTATGTGCAGTAAATTCTCTCGATCACGGCGTCACGCGTTTGTGTAACGGAAATTTATTGAAAATATATACAACTTCTGAGCTGCGGGGGTCAATTTTAATCCCAAGCCGAAGTATTTTAAATCCCTGGACTCGTCTGATTGGCGCGGGTCAGACGCCCGCCACAAACGGGTGGAAGTCAGCAGCTGGTGGGCGCACGGGAGAGGACGTTCAGCCCCCAGAGGCAGCCGGCCACACGGCGAGACGGCTAGACAGCAGGCAGGTGAGTTGTGGGGAGGGGGGTTTTGGGTGGTGTCCCAGGCAGGAGAGGCCATGACTATTCTTGTGGGGCCTGCAGGACCTGCCGATCTGTTCAGCTTGGCCCCAGTTCAAGTGCAATTGGGGTCCCATTGAGGCAAGAGGACTCCGATTTGCGTAGATTCACGAGGCCCCCCCTCACCCCGACCCCACCACCTGCTTTCAGCAGATGCCCCATCCACCTGTGGAACCCTGCAGGTTACAATCTGAAATGGCACGAAAAGCTCAGGAGCTGAGCAAAGCTCCCTCCAAGCTGGGGAAAGGTTCCGCGCAGGCCGCTCACCGGCTTTTACACTGTTAATACCGCCCACGTGCAGAAATTTAAAGGGACCGCGCATTTAAAGAAACAGGCCGCCCAGAACAAAGCGCAGCTTACAGGAAACATTGGAGCGAAGTGACCGGCTTGTTTTTTTATGAAAAACTTGCATTTATATAGCGCCCTGCACAACCTCAGAACGGCCCAACAGGGCTTTTTACAGCCAACAAAGAACTTTTGAAATAACAACAGAAAACGCTGGAAACACTCAGCAGGCCAGGCAGCATCCGTGGAGAGAGAAACAGAGAGTTAACGTTTCAGGTCTGGGACCCTTCGTCAGAACTGGAAAAAGTTAGGGATGTAACGGGTTTTAAGCAGGTGCCGAGGCAGGGAAAGGGAGGAGGAGGAAAGAATGAAAGGGACGGTCTGTGCTAGGTTGGAAGGCAGGAGAGATTAAATGTTGCAAATGGGGATGGCAGAATCATCAACAGCCGCTGCCTGAAAAGTACTTTTGACTTGTAGTCACTGTTGTAATGTAGGAAACACGGCAGCCAATTTGCACACAGCAAGCTCCCACAAACAGCAATGCGATGATGGCCAGATCATTTTCCCCATCTACTGTTATAACCAATCTAAATCAAAGCAACTCGAATGACAGGTAAGATTATACCTGTACAGAATGAATCCTGATTAAATTAGAACTCAGAGCTGGCATGTCAATCAACAAGAATCACCACATCTTCTTTAAGTTGCACAGCCTGCAAAATATTTCCAGACCTAATTAAATAAGACATCGCACCCATATCAAAATACAGAATAGACCATCAATAATAAATTGTTGAGCAGGATTGTAAATCAATCAGTCATCACCAGGACTACGGTACAGCTCGGAGACCAGTGGCAGCAGTACAGATTTCAGCAAGGCAGGGTCCTGTCTGATGGAAAAGAGGACCTTTCCCACTTCAAATTACAACGCCTTTAATCGATCTCAGAATTAGCTCACCACCACCTTCTCAAGGGCAATCAGGGATGGGCAATAAATGCCGGCCTTGCCAGTGACGCTCCCGTGAATGAAGAAAAACAATCCTGATATTTCATCCAAACATCCAACGGGACCAAATTTAAACTGGTCTCTGTTGATGGTTTTCTGCAAGGGGTTTTATTCTATTGATGTGTGAGTGAGAGAGTGTAAGGAGTTTCCGCAAATACACATAAAATCTGTTTGGATACATTATTGGCTGCAGAAAACCTCCCCTGCACTGAAAGCTTTTGACTGGCCCAATTGCTTTTTGAACTGTAGCTAATCAAATGTGGTCCTATAGAAGGAAAGATTATTTTAATTGTGTAAATTCGAGACAGGCATCAGAGAATGCGAGACGCAGTCGCCACCCTTAATGGTTGCAACTTTAAACGGGACACAGGGGGAATGGAACTGAGGACGTCCGCTTTCGATGATAAAGATCGGAGGACCAATTTTCCAAGTGCCTGCTAACAGTTGGGGACATCGCCCATCGCAGGCCCTCGATTTCCACGCACAGCCAGCAGATAAGGCTCCTCGTCAACATCATGAACTCAGTTACTCCCACTATCTTTTTACATGAGATTTTAGCTGGGCCAAAATTGGTACCTTCACTTGGTCGCCGTTAGCTGCTGCTTTTGTCAAGGGTCCCTTTGTCTCGTTGACCTGCAGATGAAGCGAGTGTATAAAGTCTGACTTGGGACAACAGGAATTCTCCCTTGCCTGTGAAACCATAGAAAGCCCCAGTAACTTTTGATCTGTAGCAATTGTTTTGTAGGTTTCAGGCAACATCTCCAGTTTGTGAAATGTCAGTTTGTGAAATGTCAATGTGTGCAAGGTTTCCACTACAACACTAGTTATATAATGCTCGCCTACAGCGGTCACATTGAGATTTCTGACTATTATATCCAGGAGGAATTTCAGGTTAATTTATGTACTGTTTTAAGTTAAATCTGGCACAAAAAGGATTAAATTCACACAACACTCAAGCTGTCTGGGAATGCCTATTTGACACAGTAGCGGAGACTAGATAAAATAGTGAACAAAATGGTGTTTTTTTTGCATACTACAACTTGCATTTATATAGCACCTTTAACGTAGTAAGCGGTTAAGCAACGGCACGATTTTAAAATTCTCATCCTTGTTTTCAAATCCCTCCATGGCCTCGCCCCTCCCTATCTCTGGAATCTCCTTCAGCCCCACGACCCCCCCACCCACCTCCTCTGCGCTTCTCCAATTCTGGCCTCTTGAGCATCCCCGATTTCCATCGCTCCATCATTGGCAGCTGTGCCTTCAGCTGCCAAGGCCCTAAGCTCTGGAATTCCCTCCCTAACCCTCTCCGCTTCTCTACCTTCCTTTCTTCCTTTAAGCAGCTCCTTAAAACCTACCTCTCGGGCCAGTGTCTCTTTAGTTGGCTCGGTGTCAAATTCTGTTTGATAACGCACCCGTGAAGCACCTTGGGACGTTTTATTACATTAAAGGCGCTATATAAATACAAGTCGTTGTTGTTATAGCAAAACGTCCCAAGGCACTTCACAGGAGAATTATCAGGCATAATTTGGCACCGAGCCACATAAAGAGACATTAGGACAGGAGACCAAAAGCTTAGTCAGAGTTAAGTTTTAAGATGCTCCTTAAAACCTGAGAGGCGGAGAGCTTTAGGGAGGGAATTTCCAAGCTTGGGGCCCAGGCTGCTGAGGCCACAGCAGCCAATGGTGGGGCGATGGAAATCGAGGATACACAGGAGCGCTAAATCTTAGTTTTATTTAAAGTTATTTTAGTTAAAGTCTATGAGGGAAAAATTCAGTTGGTTGCGCCTCCCGTTAGCGCCTTAAGAGGGCGCTAATGGGGCGCAAAGCAACTAGCGCCCGGGCGCGGCGATGTTTGCGCGGCTCGCGAAATTAACTAGACATTTTGCGGTGGCGCTAAACACTACCGCCACGATCTCCTGCGCCGGCAGATCGTGACGTCAGTCGAGTGCGCAACGCCCTGGTATCGCCCCGGAGCGGATATTGAGTGGCGCCCCCTGCCTTACCGCCTGCCGCTAGCAACGACAGGTTGAGGGGAGCGTTTTGTAGTCAGGAAGGGACTGGGGGAGCGCTATTTAAAGGCGACCGCTTCCTGCCTTTTTTTGCTGGTGACATTTTTGAACCACGCATTCTGAGAGAGAGAGAGAGACACTTCTGGAGAGATTCAACGCTGTGTGAAGGAGTTTTGTGTACTGAGCAGCACTTTGCAGGTTCATTTTGATTTGCCCTTCCTTGTATCGATTTAGAAGAGACTGTGGGGGCTGCACTCTGAGCTCTTTCCCTGGTACTCTCCATTGTTCTTTCCAGCAGATTTGATGTACAGGTCTCTCCAGGCCGAGATTCAAGACTGCAATGAGCAGGATGTGGATGGAAAGCAAGATCAACCCTCCCCTTTAAGAACTGGCTGGCGCCATTGTGTCTGTGTTCCATTGCTGACTGACATCACATGAGCTTCGCCAGCGCTCTGAGTTAGCGCCTCGCTCCTCGGCCTTTGCGCCTTAAGACAGATGTGTAGCGCCTGATTTAGCGCTTCAATCACCTCCAGGGGCGATAAAAGTCAAGTTTGCAGTCGGAGGCGATAATTAGCGTCAGGCGCGAATCTTTGCGCCCGGCCGATAATTACGCCCCAAACGGGGCGATACTGAATTTTTCCCCCTATTTGTTTAACCACCCAATCAAAAAGAGTACACAGGAGCACTATACCAGTTTGACACAACGAGGCTTATTAGCACATTCCAGACAGGAAATTGGATACAACATTAGAATGGCTTCTCGCCACTGAGTGAAGCTTGGGGTCTTAGCTGAACAGGTCATGTAGGTGCCATGGGGGGGGTTTATGTTCCATCCGCCTGAGGTGATTAAAAGCTCATTTACCTGCTACTCAGACTTCTTCAAAAGGAACTTGCTTCATGAGGCAAAGACTCTTCCCACTTTGCTGAAACACACACCAGATTCCATTGCCCAAACCAAGCTGGGAGACGGCCCAGTGTCTTCAGTTTACGCGGAAACCATGCGAATTGCCACGATGCTTCAACAAAACTCACCAAGAATCTCAAAACGATCTGATGGGAAGATCGCAGAAAACAAGTGAACGCAAGGCTCTGGATTTGTCTTTTTCATGTTCTACTTCAAATGGTTTCTGTGTAAATTTCTTTCTCACGATGAAGCCATTGGTAGTTTTAACCTGAACCATGTGGTCTGTCAGCATTGGCCGTTTTCCATCTATATCAGAGCGGTCAAGAGAATAAAGTGTGTATAGAAGCGGACTTTTGCACTGAACACAAGCAGGGAGTTTTGGGAGACTAGTCCATAACATCAGGTGCTTTGACTTGTCAATCAATCCTTAGCACAGGCTTCATCCGAGAACTACTGCATTTCATTGAGCCTCATGAAGGTATTGATCAGGCCTGCAAAGCCTTGACCACGTTTGATCATTATCGGTTTCAGTATATCCCATGTTATTATTCGAAGAAGAGCAGGGGAGTTCTTCCCAGTGTCCTGGCCAATGTTCATCCCTCAACCAACATCATCAAAAAAAAAACACAGGTGATCTGGTCATTATCTCGCTGGTGTTTGTGGGACCTTGCTGTGCGCAAATTGGCTGCCGCGTTTCCTACATTACAACAGCGACGACACTTTGAATATGCTTCATTGGTTGTAAAGCGCTTTGGGACATCCAGAGGTCGTGAAAGGCGCTGTATAAATGAAAGTTTTCTCTTTCTTTTTCTTTTAAGATGTTCCATCGTGTCTTTGAAGGTGGGTCGATTCAGAACTTTGTGCACAGAGGCCACGACAAACGCAAGAAGCCGGTTCTTGAGTTCACGGAGACCAGCTGTATTGCTGGGTCCCTGCCACAAGACAGAGCTCCATGATGGTACAAGGTGGGAGCTTGTGTGAAATCTCATCAAGAGACTCCGTTCAAAGAACTAAGAATCAAACCAACTGTTACATCGGACTCTGAAAACAGTTTAATGTACTTGGTGAAAATTAGAAAAAAAAACTTACTTCAGAGTATATCTCTTTCTCCTAATAACAATTTGCAGTTTAACCTGAAAAAAATTTGATCTATCGGTGTGGTGTTTTCTGCCCGTTGGAGAGATCAGGAGTACACAAGTAGGCAATCCATACTATGGTATAACTTAAGAGTGAAAGGATAGACTATTAACATCCCATTCACTACATGCATAAGTTTAAGTTTCGGTTTCTAAGAGCAGGACTGCCTCTGGTAGCTACCATTTGCGGAAAACATCAGCGAAGAGTGTTGGGAGACAGTCAGAGTTGCAAGTTGTTGCTCGAATTCTGCTGCCCGGGACAGAATCCCAAATGTGCATGTTTACAATGCGCGCACACAGCTCCTCGGCCAACAGTTAAAATGTTAGGAAAGGTCATCGACCTGAAATGTTAACTCTGTTTCTCTCTCCACGGATGCTGCCTGGCCTGCTGAGTGTTTCCAGCGTTTTCTGTTGTTATTATAGTTAAAATTTTAATGTTCAGATACTGCGAGTGGCAACGCCAACAGTATCCAAAATATTTAAACTAATTCAGGTAGGTTTGACAATCGTCTCAAAAAAGGTCCAAGGGATCCCGCGGTTTTTGACAGCACGATGAATTTACGCTCTATAGGGTATTAACTGGAAGTGGAGTCAAGCTTCCTCCTCCAAGGAATCTCGCTCAGCTTTGCTCCGAATCAGGTTGGGCCCTCAATCTAGTTGTATACTACAGCTTTAGCCATTGGCGCAAAAGAGAATCCATTGCTCACAGATGCTAAAGTTGCAGTGTAAATGCATCCCAAGTGTCTGGAAACGTGATTTTACAGACAACTAAAAGCCTGATGCATCTAAGTGGGAGAAATCCAGGAATTCATACTAACAAATTAATGAAGCCAATTTACGGGAACGGTAGCATAGTGGTTATGTTAGTGGGCTAGTAATCCAGAGGCCTGGACTAATGATCTGGAGACGTGAGTTCAAATCCCACCAATTTAAATTCAGCTAATTAAATAAATCTGGAATAAAAAGCTAGTGTCAGTAATGGTGACCATGAAACTATCGAATTGTCGTAAAATCCCATCTGGTTCACTGATGTCCTTTAGGGAAGGAAATCTGCCATCCTTACCCAGTCTGGCCTCTATGTGACTCCAAACCCACAGCAATGGCCTCTGAAATGGCCTAGCAAGCCACTCAGTTGTAAAAAACCGCCACGAGAAACAATAAGAATAAAACCAGACGGACCCCCCGGCATCGGCTACGGACACGGCACACCCAGCCCAGTCGACCCTGCAAAGTCCTCCTCACCAACATCAGGGGACCTGCGCCAAAATTGGGAGAGCTGAAAGATTGTATCTCTGCAGTTTCTGTGTTTATATACTGTGAACTTTTGTAGATTCACTCATTGTAACTTTACCTGACGAAGGGGCGATAGCTCCGAAAGCTTGTAATTTTAAATAAATCTGTTGGACTATAACCTGGTGTTGTGCGACTTCTCATTTTTGACCACCGGGGTGGCAACACAGTGGTATACAGTCAGGAAGGAGTGGCCCTGGGAGTCCTCAAAATTAACACTGGACCCCATGAAGTCTCATGGCTTCAGGTCAAGCATGGGCAAGGAAACCTCCTGCTGATTACCATCTATTGCCCTCCCTCAGCTGTTGAATCAGTACTCCTCCATGTTGAACACCACTTGGAAGAAGCACTGAGAGTATCAAGGGCATAGAATGTACTCTGGGTGGGGGACTTCAATGTCCATCACCAAGAGTGGCTCGGTAGCAGCACTACTGACTGAGCCATGAAGGACATAGCTGCCAGTCTGGGCCTGCAACAGGTGGCGAGAGAACCAACACAAGGGAAAAACCTACTTGACCTCGTCCTCACCAATCTACCCATCGCAGATGCATCTGTCCATGACAGCATTGGCAGCAGTGACCACTGCACAGTCATTGTGGAGACGAAGTCCCGTCTTCACACTGAGGGTGCCCTCCATCGTGTTGTGTGGCACTACCACCATACTAAATGGGATAGATTCAGAACAGAACTAGCAGCTCAAAACTGGGCATCCATGAGGCGCTGTGAGCCATCAGCAGCTGCAGAATTGTATTCCAGCAAAATTGGTAACCTCATGGCCCGGCATATCCCTCACGCTACCATTACCATCAAGCCAGGGGACCAACCCTGGTTCAATCAGGAGTGTAGAAGAGCATGCTAGGAGCAGCACCAGGCGTACCTAAAAATGAGGTGCCAACCTGGGGAAGCTGCAACACAGGACAACATGCATGCTAAAAAGCGGAAGCAGCATGCTATAGACAGAGCTAAGCGATCCCACAATCAACGGATCAAATCAAAGCTCTGCAGTCCTGCCACATCTAGTCGTGAATGGTGGTGGACCATCAAACAACTAACGGGAGGAGGAGGCTCCATGAATATCCCCATCCTCAAAGATGGTGGAGCCCAGCACGTGAGTGCAAATGACAAAGCTGAAGCGTTTGCAACCATCTTCAGCCAGAAGTGCCGAGTGGATGATCCATATCGGCCTCCTCCTGAGGTCCCCACCATCACAGAAGCCAGTCTTCAGCCAATTCGATTCACTCCACGTGATATCAAGAAACGGTTGAGCGCACTGGATACAGCAAAGGCTGTGGGCCCCGACAACATCCCGGCTGTCGTGCTGAAGACTTGTGTTCCAGAACTAGCCAAGCTGTTCTAGTACAGCTACAACACTGGCATCTATCCAACAACGTGGAAAACTGCTTAGGTATGTCCTGTCCACAAAAAGCAGGACAAATCCAATCCGGCCAATTACCGCCCCATCAGTCTACTCTCAATCATCAGCAAAGTGATGGAAGGTGTCGTCGACAGTGCTATCAAGCAGCACTTACTCAACAATAACCTGCTCACTGATGCCCAGTTTGGGTTCCGCCAGGACCACTCGGCTCCAGACCTCATTACAGCCTTGGTCCAAACATGGACAAAAAGAGCTGAATTCCAGAGGTGAGGTGAGAGTGACTGCCCTTGACATCAAGGCAGCATTTGACCGAATATGGCATGAAGGAGCCCTAGTAAAACTGAAGTCAATGGGAATCGGGGGGGAAACTCTCCACTGGCTGGAGTCATACCTAGCACAAAGGAAGATGGTTGTGGTGGTTGGAGGTCAATCATCACAGCCCCAGGACATCGCTGCAGGAGTTCCTCAGGGCAGTGTCCTAGGCCCAACCAACTTCAGCTGCTTTCTCAATGACCTTCCCCCCATCATAAGGTCAGAAATAGGGATGTTCGCTGATGACTGCACAGTGTCCAGTGCCATTCGCAACTCCTCAGTTAATGAAGCAGTCCATGCCCGCATGCAGCACGACCTGGACGACATTCAGGCTTAGGCTGATAAGTGGCAGGTAACATTCGCGCCACACAAGTGCCAGGCAATGACTATCTCCAACAAGCGAGCATCTAACCACCGCCCCTTGACATTCAACGGCATTACCATCACTGAATCCCCCACCATCAACATCCTGGGGGTCACCATTGACCAGAAACTTAACTGGACCAGCCACATAAATACCGTGGCAACAAGAGCAGGTCAGAAGCTGGGTATTCTGCGGCAACTGTCTCACCTCCTGACTCCCCAAAGCCTTTCTACCATCTACAAGGCACAAGTCAGGAGTGGGATGGAATACTCTCCACTTGCCTGGATGAGTGCAGCTCTAACAACACTCAAGAAGCTCAACACCATCCAAGACAAAGCAGCCTGCTTGATTGGCACCCCATCCACCACCTTAAAACATTCACTCCCTCCACCACCGGCGTACCATGGCTGCAGTGTGTACCATCTACAAGATGCACTGCAGCAACTCGCCAAGGCTTCGTCGGCAGCACCTCCCAAACCCGCAACCTCTACCACCTAGAAGGACAAGGGCAGCAGGCGCATTGGAACACCACCACCTCCAAGTTCCACTCCAAGTCACACACCATCCTGACTTGGAAGTACTGTATATCGCTGTTCCTTCATCGTCGCTGGGTCAAAATCCTGGAACTCCCTCCCCAACGGCACTGTGGGAGTACCTTCACCACACGGACTACAGCGGTTCAAGGCAGCGGCTCACCACCACCTCAAGGGCAACTAGGGATGGGCAATAAATGCTGGCCTTGCCAGCGACGCCCACATCCCATGAACAAATAAAAAAAAAAATTAATCCATCCAGCAATGTATTTCACTGACTCATTTCAGAGTCAGCATTTACCTATTCAGTGCCTTGACTCCTACTTTATATTCATTAACAAAAACATAGAAAAACAAAGCAGGCTTCTATGAAAGCAGGCATTATTATACTAAACACACAATGACTGGCACATATTGTAAAACTTGAATGTCAAATAAAACTGCCGTCCCATAAATGTAGAAAGAGACAAGGACGACAGTGGTTCAAGGTGAATCCCTCCCCCGCATCAGGGTAACTCAGTATGCAGAACTGAGGAGGTTATAAGTATCAGGAAAGACTGAACAGGCTGGGTCTCTTTTCTCTAGAAAAGAGGAGGCCTTTAAAATTATGAAGGGGTTCGATAGGGTAGATGTAGAGAAGATGTTTCTACTTGTGGGGGGAATCCAAAACTAGGGGCCCATAAAATACAAGACAGTAAATAATAAATCCAGTAAGGAATTCAGGAGAAACTTCTTTACTCAGAGAGTGGTTAGAATGTGGAACCTGCTACCGGGCAAATAGCATAGATACACTTAGGGGGAAGCTAGATAAGTACATGAAGGAGAAAGGAATAGAAAGATATGTTGATCGGGTGAGATGTAAAGGGCTTGTGATTCTATGTAATATTAGGAGGGCTGAATTAAAACAGAATTCAACTTACTCAGTCACCATAAATCATTGCCTTGATAATCCATTGTGCAATACATTGCATAAAGCCCCGCTAGGTATAACACAATGTAATCTCCCCATGAGTAGTGCCGTGGGAGAGATCTCAGTATTAATTAAATTACAAGTTTGGATTTAACATGCTTATATGGCTCTGGTAGCCCATGGTTACTCTAAATCATGAAGATAGTACTTTTTAAAAATTAGTTTATGGGAGGTGGGCGTTGCTGGCAAGGCCGGCATTTATTGCCCATCCCCAATTGCCCTCGAGAAGGTGGTGGTGAGCCGCCTTCTTGAACCGTTTGCTGAGAGCCCTTGCTGAGGATTTTTCCTGGAACAGCTGAAATCTGTGCTAAATTCGGGAGGGCAAGGGACAAATTGCTGAGTTGCCCGAAGAATGTATTTCACCCACCACCCCAGCTTTTCCTCGGCTGCATGGCCATATTTACACAGGTCTCTTTTCCACTGAATCCTCGAGGCCTCCTCTGCCAACCTGAACGCTGGATGCGCCCAACACTCAATCGAGGCACAAGGTGGAAAGCGCAGCGGAGACTGAATTTCCCCTCGGCCATTAAGTTTGTAGGTTCAATCTCCCTGGAACACGGCGGTCTTTTCTACATCCGATTCCACCACTGTGTTAAGCTTCGCGAGGTCCAAGCTTTAGGGTCCAAGATCTTTCTTTATCATGATCACCGCGTGGTGGAAGGTGCTCCTGTTTCTGAACCCGCGCTCAAGCTTCTGGGGTCCACTCGACCCCTTGCTTGAAATAATGGAGTAACTAATGTGTTGAGGCATTTCCCTAATGGCCTACGACGCCATTGCAACGTTCAGCCCCATAAATATTTCACCATGGGAGGAGGGGGCGGGGTGGGGGAGGGTTGACGTGCACAATGTTGGCTCAATTCAATGTGCACAATTCTGCCCTCTTGAGCATCCCTGATTATAATCGTTCAACCTTTGGTGGCCGTGCCTTCTGTTGCCTAGGCCCTATGCTCTGGAATTCCCTGCCTAAACCTCTCTACCTCTCTTTCCTCCTTTAAGAGGCTCCTTAAAATCTACCTCTTTGACCAAGCTTTTGGTCACCTGCCCCAACTTATCCTTATGTGGCTCGGTGTCAAATTTTTTGTCTTAAAATACTCTTGTGCAGCGCCTTGGGACATTTTACTACGTTACAGGCGCTATATAAATACAAGTTGTTGTTGTTGTTGGCTACTCTGTACGCAAGTTCATTGCTATTGCGACGGCCCCTCTGTATACACTACGCCTGTTCAAGGCAAAGCCGTACCTTTATCCCAGAATTTCTGGGGTTCCGTCCAGTTAACAAAACACAAAACCACTGGCTTCCCATCACCCAGTCTTCTGTTGACCCGGATCCACAAATGGCACCTGGTTCCCACAGATCTGACTCCGCCGGTTTCAATTTTGTGAATGTCTGTGTAGACTTACATTTGTGAATTACAATAAACAGTTATTACATAGAAAGAGAGATCTGACACGGTGCATATTCAATTTCACCAGCTTTTTCCACTCAAATGGTCCTCCAATCTCCTTTGCAGGAGCAGGAGTAATCTTCTATTTTAATTAATAGCAACCAGTCGAGATGATCCTCGTCAAGGATCAACGTCCCAGGGATGGGGAGAAGTTTCTACCATGAAACTGACCATATAGTTATTCTGCATTGTGATTTCGCAATTGTTATATTACCTTTCCTTTTAGTACCTGGCTTACTCCTTTCTCTCTTTTTTTTCTTCTTTTCTCTCTCTCTGGTAGACAGTTGCAGTTAAAACAAACAACTTTTATTTGCCACAGAAGTGGTTTCAGCCAGGCTAGGTCAACACATTCGAAGCTGAACAAGGAGATAGTTAAACATCAGGCTCAACAACAGGTATTGAAGAAGCAGATTTATCCATCAGGTTGGAGTGTGGGTTTTGAGAGGAAGCACCAAAAAACCAAAAGAAGACTTCAGAAAAAGTTCAAGTAACTTGCATCTATCTTCCTCCAGCAAACATTAGTTTCCAAAAAAAGTCTATGTCTTAATTCAAGGGTTTTTTAATCCAGAAATCTCCTTCTTGCTTGAATAGTGGTACAGTCCTTCCAAGATTTCTCTCCCAAGTTAAGCCTTTTTCTGTTGTCCCTGTTTTAGTGCTCTCTCTGATACATGTAAAGAGATTAATCCACCATAATGGTTCCTCCCTTCATTTATGATGCGGCGATGCCGGTGTTGGACTGGGGTGGACAAAAATGAGAAGTCGCACAACACCAGGTTATAGCCCAACAGTTTTATTTGAAATCACGAGCTTTCGGAGCGTTGCTCCTTCGTCAGGTGAAGTGAAGGAATATATATCATTGCTAAGCAGGCCTTTTGAGGTCAGAATCTTCAAGCACTGCAACTGAGGGAGGAACCAATCATTGAACAGAACAGAAAATAAAGCAAGCAATGCAACATTTCAAGGGCAAGCTTTTGCTTGTCCCACAAGCAGATGATGCTTCACTTGGAAAATAATCCTATCTGCATGCAGACTCATCTTAAATGAGTAATTCGTGCTGTTCAAACTGGTATTCATTTCAGTTATGCCATCGTTCTCTTGAAGAAGAAAAGAATATCAGAGCCCAATTCTACACTGCAGTGATGGGCACTAATTCCTTTGTAAAAATTACAGAGAATTTACAACACAGAAAAAGGCCATTCGGCCCAACAGGTTTACGTCGGTGTTTAGGCTTCACAAGAGTCTCCTCCCACCCTACTTCATCTCACCCTTCTACAGCCATCTTGTACGATCGCTGTCTCTGCCTGTCTCAGGACGTCCCAGAGTGCTTTGTGTTGTTCTTGGTATTGCTCATGGAGAAGACACTGACCTAACCACTTGAGAAATAACACATGTACATATCTACCTTCCCCTTAAATGCATCTATGCTATTCACCTCAACCACTCCAAGCGGCAGCGAGTTCCACATTCCTTCTTCATCTCGGTGTCCAATTAAACCTCTATAGTTGCCTTGGGACATCTTACTACATTAAAAGGTGCGATATAAATGCAGGTGGTTGTTGTTGTATCCCCGGTTTTGGGCGGGGGGGGGGGGGGGGGGAATTGAATTCTGCCAGTCTGTTCCTGCAGGGTTTGTTTGATTTTAATCAGTTTCCCCAGGGTAACCAACGCCCCAAGATATCTGTAACTACCTTGCCTCTGTTACAAGAGGTCAGAATTGCATCGACCTCCTCTGTGATCGGGATGGGCTTAGATTTCGCACCTAACAATGGAACCAGCTTTACAAAGCCTTTAGTTGCTAACTGCATCATGGTCTCAAAAATGGCACTTCCTGTGTTATTCTCTACACCTTTTTAGGGCATGTCAGCAGTCTGAGAATGTAATCCCAGACTGCCTCAAACATGTGTTATTTCTCAAGTGGTTAGGTCAGTGTCTTATCCATGAGCAATACCAAGAACAACACAAAGCACTCTGGGATGTCCTGAGACAGGCAGAGACAGCGATCATACAAGATGGCTGTAAGAGGCATTGCACCACACTGCTGGTCCTCACAGAGGGGGTAAGAGCTGTCAGGAGGATGAACAACGGTCATGCGGAAATGGGCCAACGACAATCAGGAGAGAAAAGAGGCCACCTGTCTGCAGGACAACATATCAGACTGTTCAATCAGCCTTGGCATCAAATCCTACCAGCTTACTCCCACAATGCTATAGAAGCCAAATAAGTCAAGTGTCAGCTGTGGCTCAGTGGTAGCACTGTCGCCTTGGAGTCAGAAGGTCATCGATTCAAGACCCACTCCTGGGACCAGAGTACAAAATCTAGGCCGACACTCCAGAGCAGTACCGAGGGAGCGCTGCAGTGTCAGAGGTGCCGTCTTTTGGATCAGAAGTTAAACCGAGGCCCCGTCTGCCCTCTTAGATGGACGCAAACGATCCCATGGCACTATTTCGAAGAAGAACAGGGGAGGTCTCCCCGGTGTCCTGGCCAATATTTATCCCTCAACCAACATCATTAAAAAGAAAAGGTTATCTGGTCATTGCTGTTTGTGGGACCTTGCTGTGCGCAATTGGCTTCTGCGTTTCCAGTGACTACACTTCAAAAGTGTTGGCTATAATGCGGTCTGGGACATCCTGAGGTCGAGAAAGGAGCTATATAAATGCAAGCTCTTGCTTTCAAACAGCTGAGTGATCCCACTAATAGAAGTAAGTGAACAAAGTAGTTCTTGCTCATGAAAAAGAAAGAGGAATAAGAAATCCAGTAAACTGGTGGAAATCCACTACGTACCATGTAGTTGGGGAACAAAGTTCAGGATCCAGAATAAAGTCTCAACAGGTGAAGGGATGGGATCTTCCGATACAAGCTCATCTCCTTCCTTTGAGAGATGCAGCTCAGTCTCAATGACAAGGTACTAAAATTGAGAGTTTTGAGGGTACGGACCAGACTTCACATACAAGATTCTGAGGGGGATTGACAGGGTAGATACGGAGAGGTGGTTTCCCCTGGCTGGAGTGTCTAGAACTAGGGAGCATAGTCTCAGGATAAGGGGTAGGCCATTTAAGACTGAGATAAGGAGGAATTGCTTCACTCAGAGGGTTGTGAATCGTTGGAATTCTCTGCTCCAGAGGGCTGTGAATGCTGAGTCTTTGAGTATATTCATAGTATTTACAGCACCGAAACAGGCCATTCGGCCCAACAGGTCCATGCTGGTGTTTATGCTCCCCCCCCCCCCCCCCCGAGCCTCCTCTTCCCTTACTTCACCTCACCCTATTATATCCTTCTATTCCTTTCACCCTCATGTACTTATCTAGTTTCCCCTTAAAGGCACTCTGCTATTCACCTCAACTACTCCATGTGCCAGCAAGCTCTACATTCTAACCACTCTCTGGGTGAAGAGGTTTCTCCTGAGTTCAGTATTGGATTTATTAGTGACTATCTTATATTTATGAACCCTAATTTTGGACTCCCCACAAGTGGGAACATCTTCTCTACAGCTACCCCATCAAGATCTCTATTACGTCACCACTCCGCCTTCTCTTCCAGAGAAAGGAGCCCCAGCAGGTCAGTCATTCTGGATACTTAGAACCTCTCATCTAGCATTCTTGTCAATCTTTTTTGCACCTTCAACAGTGCCTCGATGTCCTTCTCGTAATATGGAGACCAGAACTGTACACAGTACTCCAAGTGGGGTCTAACCAAGGTTTGATACGCGTTTAACATAACTGCTGTTTTGCAATTCTCTTATTCCAGAAATGAACCCCAGTGCTTTGTTTGCATTTTCATGGCCTTGTTAACCTGCTTTTAATGATTTGTGCACCTGTCCCCCTAGATCCCTTTGCTCCTCTACCCCATTTAGACACTAACTTTCCAAGGAGTTTGTGGCCTCCTTATTTCTCCTACTAAAATGCACCACCTCCCACCTATCAACATTGAAATTCATTTGCCATTTACACACCCATCATTCAAGTTTAACAACATCTTGTATTTTGTCACAGTCCTCCTCAGGATTAACTATAATCCCGAATTTGGTGTCATCAGCAAATTTTGAACTTGTACTGCTGATTTGCGAATATATAAAAAAGTGCCTCAGTTATCTCTTCCCTTGCTTCATTCAGTATGTGCGAATGCAATACATCCAGACCCGCGCATTTATTCTCTGTAACTGTATCTAGGTTATTATTTTCCCCCTTTCTATTTAAAATGTCTTGACATTAGAAGAGATCAAAAAAGATATCAAGTCCACCTTGTTAGTCTACCTGATAAAAACTGAGGCAAAGTAATTCTCCAATATTTCTGCCATTTCGCTGTCATTCCCTGAGTTTATCTTGTGCATCCTTCAGTGACCCTGTCCCCATCCTGTTTTACCTTTTGTTTTGTGTCTGTAGAATACTTTACTATTTCTTTTTGTATTCCTTAATAATTAATTTCAGTTGCTCTTCGCCTTCCCAACTGTTTTTTTTTTAAAACTTCTTTCCCAACCTCTTCCTATTCCCTTTTGTCATCTTCTCATTTATTGTCACTGTTCTCAGTGTCTGCCTTTTTCTTTAGTTTCAATTTTGCCCTCATCTCTTTATTCATCCCTGGCGTTTCATTATTGGCTAGTTTGTTCTTGTTTTTTAGTGGAAGATAATTCTCCTGAACTCTATTGATCACCTTTTTAAATATTTTCCGCTGCTATTCTATGTCAATATTCTCTTCCGGTTTATCTTCCCTCGTTCCATTTACATCACCTCAATCATATTTTTCCAATCTATTATTTTTGCCTTTCTCAATCATTATCTTAAACCTTATGTTGTAATCGATATTGTCTAGATTTTCACCGAAGTTCACTTCTCTTATCTGCTCCAGTACATTACCCATTATAGATCCATCAGTGATTCCTCTCTTGTTGGGCTTCTTACGTACTGGGTAAGAAAGGAATCCTGAACAAATTGTAAATACTCCATTCCCTTTTCCCCCTTACCCTACCTCTCCTTGCCAGGTTATTTGGTGTCCTTAAAATCTCCCATGATTATTATATGTATTTTACAGGTATGCTGACATATTTTCCCTCCAATTGCCTTCCACTGTTAGGTGGTCTGTAGAATAACATTTTCAGTGTTATTTTAACCTGGTTTGGAACCCTGCTCCCCCAAGGCATCTGTGTCCTATATGGAAATACACTCAGCAGATCAGCAGGAATCGCTGGCCAATTATTAAAAAGTTTCAGATAAATGTACAAAATGACCAAACAGCCCATTAAAGAAACAGGCTGTCAAAAAGAAGGAAAAACAAGGCCCAGTAGATTTACAGAGAGGAGCACATCGGAGGCCTGTGTACATAAGCAGGCGGATATGTAACTGGACGATGAGATATAATACAATGTGTTCAGGAATGGGGCTGGATGAGACATGGAGGCAGAGGTTAGAAACCAAAGCAAGCGTCCCTCGAGATTAACAGCGAAATCTTGAAGGACTCCAAGCCCCTGGTGGGGCCTGGCACATCCTGGACAGCTCATTTTAAAACTGGGGGTGCAGAAGCAGTGATCAGCTCATGCAATGTGTTCAGAGCACGGGCTGGGCTCAGTGTTAAAGTGTTTGTGTTCGGACAGTCCTGTTACATCAGGAATCTAGCCTGAGAAGGTAGACATGGACAGAGAAAGAGAGAAATCGAGAAACTGGGAGAGAGAAACAGGGGCAGGGAGAGAGATAGAGGTGCAGAGAGCGGAGAAACAGAGAGAGAGAGAGAGAGAGAGGGAGGGAGAGACAAAGAGAGAAGGGAGAGGGGAAAAAAGATACAGAAATGGAGAGATGGCCAGAGTGAGAGGAAACAGTCAGTAAAATAGAGAGAGACTTAAAGCAAAAAGAGGGAGTGGGGGAGAGAGAGAGAGAGAGAGAGAGAGAAGCGAGAGGGGTGATACAGGTGGCGAGACGAGGACTGAGAGTGAGGCAGAAAGAGGGACCAAGAGGCAGAGAAGATAAAGGGTGAGAGACAGCGAGGCAGAGAGAAATGAGAGCACTAGAGAGGAGAGCGCGATAGAGCAAAGGTGAATGAGAGAGAAAACAAGGTGGGGAGAGATAGAGCCAATAAGACAGAAAGAAAGAGGCAGAGAGATAAGAGAGAGAGAGAGAGACAAAATGCTGCAGATAGTGAAAGAGAAAAAAAACGAGATAGAGGAAGCACACATTAGATAAAGAGTAAATCTCCCTCTACACTGTCGCATCAAACGGTCTGTGGGTCTAATTAACATAATGAGTAGGACTAGGCCATACTCCGGCATTCAGTAAGATCATGGCTGATCTTCCACCTCAACTCCACTTTCTCCACCAGATCTCCACATCTCTGATGCCATGGATGTCTATTTCCAATCTGCATGAAGAACTCCGCTCAAGTGAGATATCTTAAACCCAAACGCTCACAGAGCTGACACTCTGGGACACCTGTCTTATCTCACTTTATTCAAGGCTGAGATCGATGGATTTTTGGACTTGTAAGGTTTCCAAAATTTGCAGATCCCCAAAAACCTAAGGAAAAAGGACTTTGGAACTACCTCAGAGTGATAAAAGTGCATTTGGGCCTAACATAAGGAATTTAAGACCAAAAACCAAGTTTTGGCATTTTAAAAGACATGTCTGGACCTGTAAGGGAGAAAAGGCTGCACAGGAGGTGGCCTCGACCTCTGTAAAAGCTGTTTTGGGTATTGCAGTTAAATTGCATTGTCTGGGGAATCGGGATGACCTCACTCAAGCCCCAGCAAGCATTAACATTTGGACAATAGACCCTGGGAGAAGGCAGCCCCACCCAAAACACAGGCCCCATTAAAACCATGCATAATTCAAATCGCTCAGGACCATTCTATAGAAAAACCCAAGCCCAGCCTAGAAACCTAAAACACGAAACCAATCACCTATAATCAACCAAAGAGATCGACAGGACGCAAGCCATTTGACACTTAGTAAAGTTGTTACTTTTAACGAGGTCTTACAATGACCGGAATTTGATTTGGTTTTGATAAGGCCACTTCAATTTAGTATAATTGAAGGCCCATCAAGCAGTTACAACAGTTCAAGTTCTCCAGTAAAACAGTTCAAGTTCAACAGAATTGAAAGCCTGTGTTGAACAGAAGTCAGGGCTGCAGTTACAGAAGCAGGCAGAAGGCAGTTTCCACAGTTCTGCAAGAAGGCAGTTCCACAGCTCGGAAGAAGACAGTTTAAACAGAGGCAGAGTTACAGCAAGAAGTTGAACAAAGGCCAACAGCATCACAAGCAGACCGACACGCAAGAAGAAACCAGAGCGACCGCCTCAGTGACCATCGGACACCTCGCGGCAACAAGGGCCTTACGAAACCTTTTACTCAAAAGACTCTAAACCCTAACTCTCAACTGTCAAGGATTCGTTTGGTGAGCATTATCCCTGGTTCTCCAGAGTCCAACCTAGCTAGTGAAGTGGGATTGGGAGGGGTGAAGTATTCTTCTAATGTTATTTTCCTCACTTGTACCGAAGTGTTCCCCACCTTTAGAGTGATCAGAGTGTTTGTGTTGTGTTTTACTTCCTTGAATAAAAGTCAAAGTTCTTTCATCAAACCTGTTGTCTACTGCACCTTTGTTCACGACCCCTAAATAAGTCCAAGGTCTAGAACCAGGGGCGTGGGAGCGATTCGAACCGCTCACGGAGTCAGAGGTGAGGCTGACCCCCACACACCACCCCCTACAGACTCTAGGGGAATCAAGGGATGTGGCGATCGGGCGGGAAAGTGGAGCTGAGGTCGATGATCAGCCATGATCTCATTGAATGGCGTAGCAGGCTCGAGGGGCCGTATGGCCGACTCCTGCTCCTATTTCTTATGTTCCTATGTTCACCTCCACAGATACAAAAAGTGAAGATGGTAGAACCAGAACTGGAGAATGGGTGGAGCAAAGTGACCCAGTAGCCACTCTGAAGGTGAAGTAGCACAGATGATGTCTCAAACCAAACCTCGGATGGAAAGCAGAGCAGTAAGGCAACCCAAAATAACAGAAAATGCTGGGAAACGCTCAGCAGGTCAGTCAGCCTTTGTGGCGAGGTGACCTGAAACGTTAGCTCTGTTTCTCTCTGCAAAGATGCTGCCTGACCCGAAGTGTTTTACAGCATTTGCTGTTTTTAAATTTCAGATTTCCAGCATCCGCATTATTTTCGCTTTTGTTTCAGTAACACAACCCAAATCAGGCCAAGGAGAAATCTGCTGCACCACAACTCAAAGGCTCAGGGTCTGGCTCAGAAACAGAATCCATGCCACTGGCAGGTTCGGATAGTACTCCGATCTCTTACACTCTTTAATGTTAAGGACCTGGGCTGAGGCACACCAGAATTAACACAGGAAGGTATAATATAACTCTGTCACAAAGTTGTGAAAAGTCGTTCAGAGCTGCAGTAAGATGATGAGCACTCAGTGATAGAAACACATTCTTTACATTAAATGATGGGATAAATGAGGAAAGGGGAATCAGAAGGTGTTTAATTGTGTGAATGAGGGTTACTGTGGAAAATGAAGTTTCCAGTCATAAGATGCAACAATGCATATTACGCAGCCGATAATAGTGAAAGCACCAGCCAATCTTCTCACATATAACCTTCAAATAAGTAACTGAATGGTTAGCAGAAGTATTTGTGCACTGTATTATGGAGCAGAGACACATTGGCCTAGAAAGTCGGCCACAAACGGACGCTAAACGGCCTACTATGCGCCCAATATTTTGGGCAGGAAGCTCAGGATCCCCCCCCCACCCCTGGACACCACAAACGGCCCAGTCACACACCGCTACATCCCCCCTGGCCAACAATCACCCCCCTGGGGCACCGAGCACCCCCCTGGGGCACCAATCGCCCCTCCAGACCAATGCTAACTCACCCCCCACTCCAGGCCATCGACACCCATCATCCCGGGCCAACACTACCCCTCCCCCATGCGTCATCGATTGCCCCCACCAACGCTAACCCTCCCCCCCCCCCACAATGCCCAATCCCCCCAAGCTCCGCCCCCACCGGGGACAATACTAACCCTCCTCTGGGTCCTCCACAACCCCCCAGATCACCCCCACCAACGCTACCTCTCCTCCCTCCCCCCTCCCTCCCCCCCCCCCCCGGCCACTGATGCCCAACACCCCAGGGCCAACACGACCCCTCCCCCACAGCCCCCTCCCCAGCAGCCCCCTCCCCAGCAGCCACCATCCCACCCCCCCACCCCCGATCACCCCCACCAACGCTACCTCCCCCCATCCAGAGGCCAGATCGCCCCGCCTGCCTCACTTACCCAAGGGCCTCAGAATGGAAAGGGTTAATCTTGACAGCTGCTGATTTCACAGTGATGGAATCTGCTAGTTAGTACGCTGTCATTTGCTTTTTTTTTTAAAAAAAGACAATAAGATTACGGAGCCCATTGCAGCTATGGAAAATGTTACTTTTCACCAACACGATAATATAGTTTTAAGCCACTTTGAAAGAGTTAATCGATGCCTGAGCTGTTCTGTATGTTTTGAGCAGATGGCCCTGCAAGGGAGTAAGACTCAGTGGGAGTAGACAAGATACTGTACAAGTACTCTCGTGACAAGTGCTGAAAAGGCAAGATTAAAAGCGTGTGAAGACCTGGCACTCGACATCAAAAAGAGACTTGCATTTCTATAGCGCCTTTCACGACCACCGGACGTCTCAAAGCGCTTTACAGCCAATGAAGTATTTTTTGAAGTGTAGTCACTGTTGTAATGTGGGAAACGCGGCAGCCAATTTGTGCACAGCAAGCTCCCACAAACAGCAATGTGATAATGACCAGAGAATCTGTTTTTGTTATGTTGGTTGCGGGATAAATATTGGCCCCAGAACACCGGGGATAACTCCCCCCCTCCCCCCCTGCTCTTCTTCGAAAACCCAAGGCCAAATAGTTAGACGCCAGAGTGTTAATTCAGAAAAAAAAAGGGAAAGGACACCAAAAACACCATCTGTAATAAAGTTCAGGTAAAGGTTGGAAATGCAAAGGGAAGCAGTCACCGGACAGTGATAAGATAGGGTATAAAGGGAGAGGGTCTGCACTTAATCAGGGTGCAACGGTGACTCCGCCACAGAAGGAGGAAGTAGTTGGCCTGCCTCCTAGGACAGAGATAATCACTGTGTCCTGATTGCTAAGGTTTGCCTTCTTGCTGCTATGGTAACGCTGCTGATTTGCTGGTATACTTTATTTGTGACAACCTTCAGGATTAAATTTATTTATTTATTTATTTATTTTTTATCAACACACACGTGTAGTCGTGTCAGATTCAAGTGACCTCAACCCAAATTATATTCAGAGATGCGGTACACGATTTGCTAACGGGGGCCTGTCATTTATCATACAGAAAATTACAAAAGAAAGATGGAACGACGAACAACTGGCTTCCACAAATTACAGGCATGAACCCGAGGTGTGACACTGACACAAAGGAGTTAAGTGACTGGTGACATCCAGTCCACTAAATGTCTAGTCCCAAGATGTTGCGAGTTCCAGGTCAGAATTTCCAATGCTGTGCAACAATCAACTGTCCAAGCAAACATCTAGAAAAAGCTGTGGGCTATTGCAATGTCACCACAAAATATTCTAAGCCCACAAAGCCCAGCAACATGACTCGTCCCTCCCCAAATTAGCACAAGCGAAGAGGTGACAAACCAAATTCTCTCACCCGTTCTGTTCTCAGAAGTGCATTACAAAAAAACACCCTGGGACAGAGTTTCCATCACCCTCAATCTGATCCCCATCGCCTCTCCTCACCAGCACTCTGCTTTGCTAACCTCTTCCTCCACAACCTACTTGACACCTACATCCCTGCACCCTTACCCATTCCCTCTCTCTCTATGGTCACATTCACTTAACTATTCGACCATGTAGCCCTCACACTCCCTATCACTGTGATGCAACAACAACGACGACTTACAACACACAGGGAGGGCCCTTTGTCTCCTTCTAAGCATCTATGCTCTGGATTCTCGACACTCACTCCTTCATTCTCACTCAAACTCCACTTGTGTCCCTCATTGCAGGAAAAGAGAGCCCACAATAAGAGGGAAAGAGCCATGACAGGAGGAGGGCCACCCTCAGTAGCCCAGCTCACCGCCTGGGAGGAGGTGGCCCTGGAAATCGCCGGGATCGAGGAGGATTCCCAAGTGGGGGACGGACAGACGAGCACATCACAGCAAGCTGGTGACAGAATAGTTTGGAATCTCTCTCATTGACATTGCATGAGTCACTGATAATGAATCTGATGCTCTAACAGATTGACTTATGATCATCTGCACTATTCAATGTTCATGTAACCTTGACCTCACATCTCTAGCTCTTTCCTTTACTCCCCCACAGCACCATCGAAAGCCCTCGTCCCCACTGTCCAGGTGGACGAGCCTGAGCTTCCAGACTCCTCAGAGGAAGCTGCAACCTCTGAGGGCGCAGCGTCAGCAGAATTCAGCGCACCCAGCACCAGCGCAGACACTCACACCTCGGTGGGACCTTCGCGAGATGGAGAAGTGTTGGCACCTGGTGTATCACAGCTCACAAGTGAGCATCAGCAGATGGTGGAGACAGGGACAGCAGTGGAGAGTCCTCGTCGGAGGGCGCAGGACACTGCCAGCTCGGCTCAGCTGCATGTCGACCCTGTGCCTTCAGAAGGAGAGCGGTGCTGGAACTCCAGGAACAGGTGCAGGAGTCTCTGGCAGGTTTTGTCTTCAGGGTCGCGGCGAGTGTGGAGCGAATGGAGGAGTCCATCGCGAACATGAGCAGAGCCTTTGTGGAGGCATTGGCGCATGAACGCATCACCGCGGAAAGGATGGCAACCTCCGTGGAAAGGATGGCTATCGTAGAGGAGAGGATGGCTACGGTAGAGGAGAGGATGGCTACGGCCATGGAGGAGCTTAGTCGCCAGGGTCTTGAAAACATGGTCATTGTTCAGAATAGACTGGCATCTCTTGAGGAGCAATGGTCAGCTATTGAGCATACAAACCAGACCTTCATGGAAGTCCTCTGGAGTAGGACTTCCAGTGCAGAAACGGGTCCTCATGGCCCCCTTGAAGTGCAGCAAGGTGCTGTCAAGCCACTTGCTAGCTCTGAAGTGGGGCTGACCCATGAGAGGGATATTGGTGGCAGACAACAAGGAAGTGGGGGCTCCTCTCCAAGCGCTCAAACGACCATGCCACTGCATAACCCTTGGTCAGAGCCCCACCAGAGTCCCCACCCAACTGGGATGGGCATCTCAGCCCCTGCACAGCCGCAGGAGCAGCAGACTGTTGCCGAGCCCTCACAGGTTCGCAACCCCAGAGGATGCCCGCCAAAGGCATCGAGACAGGAGCAGCAAGAAAGTGAGCAAGGGGCCTCCACGTCTGCTGAAGCCACAGGGGAAGCACCACGTAGGAGCACGCATAAGAGGAAGATAATACACAAGTAGTCACTAGAGTAGTCACTTGGGTGCTGTGATGTATTGTATTTGTACCAGCCATCCTTGTCATGGTATCATAAACAGATTTGATGGCAAACTGTTGAAGTTGTGGCCTGTGTCATTTCGCAAATGGGACTTTCACATTGAGGGCTTAGGGCGACTTGCAATTGTCAGTATGGTGGTCAGAGAGATAGGAATCTGCAGGTTCTTGTCCATTGTTGATGCTCTGGTAAGAAGGTGCGAGACAAAAGTGTTTGATTGTGCAGGCTAAGCAAATCTGACCAACATGAGTGCGTCCCTTGCATCCCGGGCAGCAATGTGGTCATGCGCTGGCACCTTCTGACCTGTGCAGCTTCAGGTGGGTGAGCAGCAGCTTGGCGCTCCTGTTGTTGCTGTTGCTGTTGGTGCTGCTGTTGTTCATGGTTCTGCTGCTGCCGCGGCTGGTCTTCGTCCGAATCTGATGTCCAGGAGGAAAGGAAATAAATGGTTCCCATGCTTCTGGTATATGCCTCAGTTGAGGAAGCGCTCGGTCAAGGCGGGGAGAGGGGTTTCCCAGGAGGTCACACTGGAGATGAATGTCAGACTCCAAACTTCCACAACAATGGGTATGCCTGCTAAAAGTTCCCCCAGACCTGAGACAACAAAGTTCTACCACCTGCAAATGATCATTGGTGAAAACTCCTTTTTAATGGTGGAGCTGCAGCTGTTACTAAGCAATCCACTTGTGAGGCCGCCAGGATTACCTGGCGTGTTCCAGAGGAGGCGTGTAGGATGGGGGAAATGTCTAAAAATCAGAAAGACCTCTCAAAATTGAATTATAAAGGCAATTAAGTGGTTAAGGGCCTTAAGGGCCTATCCCGCCTCTTGGAGACGGGGTCTGAAACCCCGATTCTGGGAAAATTGCTCAGAGGCAGGATCGGGCCCGCCCACCATTTTTTTTGCAATTTTAACACCTCACACGCCTCCAATCCCCCCTCCTCGAGCCTGGCAAAATCAAGCCCTATGACTCTAGGGGGAAAAATTCGGTTGCTTAGTGCCTCCCGTTAGCGCCTCCGGGGGGGGTGCTAATGGGGCGCTAGGAACTTCGCGCCCGAGCGCGGCGATTTTAGCGTTTTGCAGTCGGGAAGGGGCTAGGGGAGCGCTATTTAAAGGCGGGCGCTTCCTGCCTTTTCTTGTCCTCAAAATTTTTGGTACAGGCAGGTTGAGAGGGAGAGACACGTCTGGAAAGATTTAACGCTGTCCTAAGGAGTTTTGGCCCTCAGCACCACTTTTGAGGTTCCGAAGCGCCGAGCTCTTTCCCTGGGCCTATCCATTAGTGCTTCCAACACAATTGCTTTAGAGATCTCTCCAGGCCGAGATTCAAGGATGCACTGAGCAGGGTGTGGCTGGCCAGAAAGATGGTCCGTCCCCTTTAAGAACTGGACGGCGCCAGTCTGTCTGGCTTCCATGGTAACTGACATCGCCTGAGCTTCGGTAGCGCTCTGAGGTAGTGCCTCATTTCCCGACGTTAGCGCCTCAAGAGAGGTGCGTAGCGCCTGATTTAGCGCTCAAATCACCTCCAGGGGGCGATAGAGGCAAATTTTGCAGTCGGAGGCAATAATTAGTGCCGGGCGCTAAACTTTGCGCCCGGCTGATATTAGCGCCCCAAAATGGGCGATACCCAAATTTTCCCCCTATGACTCTATGCATGGTAGTGCATATAATGGCAATGCCCAAATGGCTAAGTGTGCTTGTGTGCTCATAATGTCCCATCTACTCCCTTGACTGAGGAAGGGTAAACCATTGGTCCAAATTGTGCATGCAAAGGCACGAATACAGCCAAGGAAGAGTTAGCAGCGATAGGGATTCGTACAGGGAATGATTCTAGTGTGCTGACTAATCTTTGGATTGTACGGGAATACAGACCTGAGTGAACTGCTTTCCAATGGAGGCTGTTAGAACGTGAGATCTATGTGGAATAGGCACTCACCTCCATACACATGGAATTGGAAGGTTAGATTGCCTCCTGTCCCAGAGAACACATAGCAAATGCACCCTTTGTTATGCCCAGTAGGTGCACCTCATCAACGTTTCCTCTACTGTTAAACTCCAAAATGCCGGCATTGCTGGCTTCACTTCGCTTGAGTTACAGTCAGCCACAACAGAGGGATTCCAAGACCTCACAGATTCCCCCTGTTCGATGCTCACACAGATTACTGGCCATTGTCAGTAGGTGCCCTCCAGGAGTGGTACGATGGCACGGCACTGGAACAGCTGGTCGATAGGGGAGATGCAGAAAAACTATTTCCTCTAGTGGGGGAAATCAAGAACGAGGGGACATCATTTTAAAATTAGAGCTAGGCCATTCAGGAGTGAAATCAGAAAGAACTATTTCACACAAAGGGTGGTGGAAATCATCCCCAAAAGGCACTCTCCCCCAAAAGGCTGTGGGTCAATTGAAATTTTCAAGACTGTGATCAATAGATTTTTGCTCGGGATGGACATCAAGGGATATGGAGCGAAGGTACAGATCAGCCAGGATGTAACTGAATGGTAGAGCAAGTTCGAGGGGTTGAGTGGCGGACTCCTGTCTCTAATGTTCCTGTGTTGTCAGCCCCACATAGCCTAGTACAGGGGACAGGAGGCACCAGCTCTGACAGCACTGAGTGACTCCAGCGAAGGACTCCTCTAGCACTGATGCAGGTCTAGGACAGTCAGCCATGGAGAGAGACAGTGGGCCATCTGCGGCCCTGGAGCTCGCCAGCTGGCTCCGCCGCAACCCATCAGTGCACATCCCGCATATAGAGGATCACTCCATAACAGGGCACAGCCAGAAGCTAAACAAACAGACACATTCGGGACACATGTAACCAAAGCTGCAGCAAAAACAAACAAACATTTAACAAATAGCTTGGAAAAACTTAATAAAATTAATTCATTTTTAATATTTCAGTTGTTTAGAGACTTGCTCAAACCCTATCTGGAGTAACTGCATTCAAACTTTGGGCACCGCACCTCAGGAAGGATGCCTTGGCCTTGGAGGGGCTGCAGCACAGATTCACCAGGATGATACCGGGGCTTAGCGGGTTAAATTATGAGGTCTGGTTGCACAGACTAGGCTTGTATAGAAGATTGAGGGGAGATTTGATCGAGGGATTCGATGGGGTAGCTACAGAGAAACTATTTCCTATGCTAAGGGACTCAAGAACGAGAGGACATCATCTTAAAATTAGAGCCAGGTTATTTAGGAGGGAAATCAGGAAGCATTTTTTCCCCCCACACAAAGGGTAGCAGAAATCTGGAAATCTCTCCCCCTAAAGGCTGTGGAGGTTGAGGGACAATTGGGGCTTTCAAGACTGAAAGCGATAGATTTTTGTTGGGTAAGGGTATCAAGGGATAGGGAGCTAAAGCCGGTAAGTGGAGCTGAGGTGCAGATCAGCCCTGATCTAATTGAATGGCGGAGCAGGGACGAAGGGCTGAATGGCCTCCTCCTGTTCCAATGCGTTGCAGTCCATCTTCCTTTCATTGCACATTGAAGAGAGCGTCGGATGTACCAATGCCAAACAAGGTGGGTGCACAGTGGGGGAGTGGACAGTACCTCGACATACAAGAGCAGAACAGCAATGACCTTCATTGAAGCTGGTATTGCATGGCAGATGGTTGACTGCGCTTTTAGGGCTTCATGGTCCAGCTGGCCTCTCTCGATCTCTATCTGAGCCTCCTCTACCATGGCCAAGGTAGCGGATTCTATTGCGGTAATACCACCACCTGAGGCAGTACCCCATGAGTCGTGTACCTTCTTTGCTCTCTGAAGTCCTAGGTTGCCCTCTCCTTCCCCTCCTCCTCCAGAAGCTCCACTGCACTATACCTATTGGTCACTAGTCCCACGTTAGCAACCAGAAAAAATACTTTGTACGGTTTATTTCTTTTGAAGTGTCAGACATAGCTCAGTGGGTCGCACCCTCGCCTCGGAGTCAGAAGGTTGTGGGTTCAAGTCCCACTCCAGAGACTTGAGCACAAAATGTAGGCTGACACTCCAGTGCAGTGCTGAGCGAGTGCTGCACTGTCATAAAAGCCATCGATCAGATGAGACATTAAACAGACTCTCTCAGGTGGGCGTAAATGATCCCACAGCACTATTTCAAAGAAGAGCAGGGGAGTTATCCCTGGTGTCCTGGCCAATATTTATCCCTCAACCAACATCACTGAAACGGATTATCTGGTCATTTATCGCGTCGTTGTTTGTGGGAGCTTGCTGTGCGCAAATTGGCTGCCACATTTCCTACAGTGATTGCACTTCAAAAGTACTTCATTGGCTGTAAAGTGCTTTGGGATGTCCCGAGGTCGTGAAAGGCGCTGTATAAATGCAAGTCTTTCTTTCTTCCTTTCACTACTGCGGAGATAATTCGAAATCTTTCATTAAACTCGATGCCCCCAAAACTCAACGGGTGTTCCATCAGAGTCCCACTGGAATGCCGGAAGGAGATCAGAAGAGCCCCAGTAGAAAACAGCAGAGATCTGGTTAACCGGGTTACCACGGTTTCTGGGATTTATTGGGCAGCCTGGTGAAAGGTGGAACCGCCACTCATTACAAGGCAAATAATTCCAATGGGGATGGTCCCCAGGGTGAAGTCGGGCACAGCGACTCCTTACACCGGGAGTTCTCCTTTCCACAGCTCAGTTGGGACCTGGCTTTGGTCTGGAGGCTGGCGCGCCGTGAGATGAGGCGCAGCGGCCTGCAGGTGGGCAGCAGTTGGCCCCAACATCTGGGCAAAGGTGAAGGCTTGGACCCCCAAAATATGGACAGGTCGTCCAACATACACCTGGGGGGGGGGGGGGGGGCAGGGGTTGTGTTGGAGAGCACATTATGGGGTCTGGGGGAGGAAGGGGTTGGTCTGGGTAAAAAGCCCCCCCCCCCCCCCCCGCCTCCCCACCAAAAGCCAGAATTTCTTGCTGCATGAGCAGGTAGGCCTTGGAGACGATCCACTTGCACTCGCCGGTCCGATGCAAATCAGGTGCCCTCCGAATGCCCCTGCAAAACGACACATAAGCATTGGGATCACGTCCCATGGATTTTTGGGGCCATTAGCCGCAAGGTCTGGCCTAACTACTTGATTTGACCATGCAGTTGATACAACGCTCCCCGAGCTGATCCTAAATGGAACTTAACAAGGCCTTAACAATCAGTTTTGTTTGTCACTTCCCCCCCCACAAATATCCATTACTGCATTTTGGATAGAGAAGAACCCACATTGACCAACGGTCACTGTTGAGATTGTCGTTATGGGCCAAATTTCCTGAATGTTGCTGGTGACTAGGAACCTGGCCACCGGTCAAACCTAGAAGATTTAGGCCTGTATATCATGTTTTAATCAGGCCTACTTTTTCACTGAAATGAACATAGAACATAAGAAATAGGAGCAGGAGTCGGCCATTCGGCCCCTCAAGCCTGCTCCACCATTCAATAAGATCATGGTTGATCTTCAACCTCAATTCCACTTTCCTGCACTATCCCCATATCCCTTAGTGTCCAAAAATCTAGCGATCTCCGTCTTGAATATACTCATCGACTGAGCATCTGGGGTCAAACCTTCAGTGTGCTGGTGCAGCCTCCGGTCGCCTGAGGAAGAGAGTGTTTGAAGACCAGGACCTCAAACCCGGCACTAAGCTCATGGTCTACAGAGCAGCAGTGATACCCGCCCTGCTGTATGCCTCAGAGACATGGACCATGTACAGCAGGCACCTCAAAGCACTGGAGAGGTACCACCAACGCTGCCTCCGCAAGATCCTGCAAATCCATTGGCAGGATAGGCGCACCAACGTCAGTATTCTCGCTCACGCCAACATCCCCAGCATTGAAGCTTTGACCACGCTCGATCAGCTCCGATGGATGGGTCACATTGTCCGCATGCCCGATACGAGACTCCCAAAACAAGCGCGCTACTCGGAGCTCCGGCACGGCAAGAGAGCCCCAGGTGGGCAGAGGAAACGCTTCAAGGACACCCTCAAAGCCTCCTTGAAAAAGTGTAACATCCCCACCGACACCTGGGAATCCCTGGCCCAAGACCGCACAAAGTGGAGGAGAAGCATCCAGGAAGGCGCCGAACACCTCAAGTCTCTTCGCCGGGAGCAAGCGGAAGCAAAGCGCAAACAGCGGAAGGAGCGCACGTCAACCCAAGCACCCCACCCACCGTCTGCCCCACCTGTGACAGAGACTGTAGGTCCCGAATTGGACTCATCAGTCACCTGCGAACTCATTTTTAATGTGGAAGCAAGTCATCCTCGGTTCCGAGGGATTGCCTAAGAAGATCTGGGGTAGAGAATTCCAAAGATTCACAACCCTTTGAGTGAAGAAATTTCTCCTCATCCGAGTCCTAAATGGCCGACCCCTTATTCTGAGACACTGACCCCCTGGTTCTAGACTCCCCAGCCAGGGGAAATATTCTCCCAGCATCTACCCGGTCAAGCCCCTTAAGAATTTTATATGTTTCAATGAGATCACCTTTCATTCTTCTAAACTCTGGGGAATATAGTCCTAGTCTATTCAAAAGAGACGCTGCAATTGAAGCTTCCATTTAAACCATAACCACAGCAGTTAAACAGATGAATTTAATAACTCTGATCTTAGAACCAGATTGTTCCCTTCACTAACCCGCATTTGACAGAGGAATGAGGCAAGCCAGGATCTGAAGGTCAGAGATCAATTCTGAAGACAACTGCAACCTATGGTTCTTTGCGCGGGTGACTTTTTACACAGGATGTACGAGGTTTCATCGCCTCTCGTCATCAGTGGAGGTTTTTAATATGACAAAATTCCAACACCTCACTCTGGAGGAGGGGTGTGGGGAATTAATATTCTCGAATTTTAAAATGTTAATGTATGTTATCCGGCGAGGAACATGCCAGAGCACATTGTAGCTTCCAGGCATGGAAGCACAGTGAATATAGAGTGCTGCCTCATACCAAAAGACATGTACAGGCAACTTTCCAAATTTCAGGGTGTTCACCCACTCAAGACCACATCCAGCGAGGACAGGAAGTGCTCTAAGAACAGCTTCATTTTGGTGCGAGGAAAATGAAAAAAAAATAACTAGGCTGGTAAAAGGCACCAGTTCAAATTTACACCAGTGACACAGCTGGATGACCTTTAGGGAAAAGGAAACCTAAACTGACGCAAATGAAAGTATCCTGTGCGAGCCACGTCAAAACAAAACGAGGTGGTGTATTGCCATGAGGGCATCCACACTCTGCTGCCTAGATTGCTGCATCAATCTTGGCACATAAAGTGTTTGTGGCAGACTCCAACCATATGCACATATTGTGTGGACCCATTAAGTGGCACTTATTAGCTCATTTTGTTTGATGTTGCCTATTTTGCATGTACGCCACTCTTGTAAGACAAAAAAAAAAACGAGATCCATTCATTTAAATGTGCATCAGTCTGCATGGTGCACCACTCTGATAATACAAGTACCACTTCCAATATTCTCAGATGCGGATAGCTCCCATCTGTATCTTGAGCCGGTAACCTAGGACTCCTACATTCCTCATCCCCCTTCCCCCCGCCCCCCCCCCCCCCAAATCTGAAATTGCAGTCCGGCTTTCAATTTCAGTAAAACATGAAACACAGGCCATTATAGAATCTTACAGCACAGATGGAGGCCATTCGGCCCATCGTGCTTGTGCCGGCTCTTTGCAAGAGCACTTCAGCTGGTCCTGGGCAATAAATGTGGACCTTGCTAGCGATGTCCATCTCCCAAGAATTCATTTTTAAGAAGTCCCATTCCCCCTGTCCTATCCCCACAGTCCTGCAACCTTTGTTCCTTTCCAAAGTATTTATCCACCGCCCTTTCGAAAGTTACTATTGAATCTGCTTCCACCGCCCTTTCAGGCAGCGCATTCTAGATCACAACACCTCAATCGGGTACAGTAGCATAGTGCGATAGCAAAATACTGCAGATGCTGGAAATCCGAAATAACAACAGAAAACGCTGGAAAAACTCAGCAGGCCAGGCAACATCCGTGGAGAGAGAAACAGAGTTAACGTTTCAGGTCGAAGACCTTCGTCAGAACTGAGAAAAGAGCAGGAAATGAAACAGATAAAAATGCAAGGGGGAGGCTGGGGGGAGGAATAACTATGGTAAGTAGAGACATTAAGAGATGCTCAAGGCAAGACGAGATGGTAATGGGACAGGTTAAGAAACAAAAGGTGAAGTGTGAAATGCTGGCAGAATGAGAGACAGCTGCCGTAGGGGGAGAGAGAGAAAAAAAAAGGAAAAAGGCACAAACCAAAAGGGTGGATAAAGTGTATACATATGTGGTAGGGGCCGAGGTTATGATCTGAAATTGTTGAACTCGATATTGAGTCCGGAAGGCTGTAAAGTGCCTAATCGGAAGATGAGGTGCTGTTCCTCGAGCTTACGCTGAGCTTCCGTGGAACAATGTACGAGGCCGAGGACGGTGAGGTCTGAGTGGGCGTGGAGAGGTGAATTAAAATGACAAGCGACCGGAAGCTCGGGGTCACCGTTACGGACTGAACGGAGGTGTTCCGCGTAGCGGTCACCCAATCTGCGTTTGGTCTCCCCAATGTAGAGGAGACCACATCGTGAGCAGCGAATACAGTATACTAAATTGCAAGAAGTACAAGTAAATCGCTGTTTCACCTGGAAGGGGTGTTTGGGGCCCCGGAGAGTGGGAAGGGGGGGAGGGCAGGTGTCGCATAGAAACATAGAAACTAGGAGCAGGAGTAGGCCATTCGGCCCATCGAGCCTGCTCCACCATTCAATACGATCATGGCTGATCATCCAAATCCAGTACCCTGTCCCTGCTTTCTCACACAGAATCCCCATCGAGCCTGCACAGACACATATCCCACCCTATCCCCGTAACCCCACGTATTTAATTCCCCCTAACATATCCCATCCGATCCCCGTAACCCCACATATTTAATCCCCGCCTAACACTAAGGGTAAATTTATCAGAGCCAAATCAACCTAACCCACACATTTTTGGACTGTGGGAGGAAACCGGAGCACCCGGAGGAAACCCACGCAGACACGGGGAGAATGTGCAAACTCCACACAGTCACCCGAGGCCAGATTCGAACCCGGGTCCCTGGCACTGTGAGGCACCAGTGCTAACCACTATGCCACCGTGTTTCACGGGAAGGTGCCGGGCGAGGGGGAAGGGGTGCTGGGGGTGATAGAGGAGTGGACTAGGGTGTCTCGGAGGGAGCGGTCCCTACGGAATGCTGAAAGGGGAGGTGAGGGGAAGATACGTTTGGTGGTGGGATCACGTTGGAGGTGGCGGAGGATGATCCGTTGAATGTGGAGGCTGGTGGGGTGAAAGGTGAGGACAAGGGGAACTCTATCGTGGTTTCGGGAGGGAGGGGCCGGGGTGAGGGCAGAAGTGCGGGAGATAGAACGGACACAGTCGAGGGCCGTGTCGACCAGTAGCATAGTGGTTATGTTACTGGACTAGTAATCCAGAGGCCGGGACTAATGATCCAGAGACACGAGTTCAAATCCCACCACGGAGAATTTAAATTCAGTTATCAGATTATCGTAAAAACCCATCTGGTTCACCAATTCCCTTTAGGGAAGGAAATCTGCCGTCCTTCCCCTGTCTGGCCTATATGTGACTCACAGACCCACAGCAATGTGGTTGACTCTTAACTGCCCTCTGAAATGGTCTGGCAAGCCACTCAGTTGGAACAAACCGCTATGAACTGCAGTGGTTCAAGGCGGCGGCTCACCACCACCCCCTCAAGGGCAATTAGGGATGGGCAATAAATGACGCCCACGTCCCATGAACAAATAAGACAAAGAGTTGCCTCTCCAAATCCATGTTCATGACGGTTGCTCATTTAAGTATATGTTGTGCAACAGGATGTTTGATGCTATAGGGAAGCGCTTCACAGATAACATTTAATTAATCAAAGGGTGGATTCTCGAACTTTACTCAATGACTCTTAAGTGGAGCTGGCAGCCTTCCCGGTCAAACATACCACTGGGTTAGTCAATTTAGTTAGTCCATCAAAGACGGACACCTCAGCACTTCACTCTACCGCAAGCCCACGGACAACCTCACGATGCTCCACTTCTCCAGCTTCCACCCTAACCATGTTAAAGAAGCCATCCCCTATGGACAAGCCCTGCGAATACACAGGATCTGCTCAGACGAGGAGGAACGCGATGGACACCTACGGACGCTGAAAAACGCCCTCGTAAGAACGGGATATGACGCTCGACTCATCGATCGACAGTTCCGACGGGCCACAGCGAAAAATCGCATAGACCTCCTCAGAAGGCAAACACGGGACACAACCAACAGGGTACCCTACGTCGTCCAGTACTTCCCCGGAGCGGAGAAACTACGCCATGTTCTTCGCAGCCTTCAACAGGTCATCGATGACGACAAACACCTCGCTAAGGCCATCCCCACGCCTCCACTACTTGCCTTCAAACAGCCGCCTAACCTCAGAAGTACCATCGTTCGCAGCAAATTACCCAGCTTTCAGGATAACAGCGACCACGACACCACACAACTCTGCCATGGCAAACTCTGCAAGACATGCCAGATCATCAACACAGATACCACCATCACACGTGAGGACACTACCCACCAGGTACATGGTACATACTCATGTGACTCGGCCAACGTTGTCTACCTCATACGTTGCAGGAAAGAATGCACCGCGGCATGGTACATCGGCGAGACCATGCAGACACTGAGACAACGTATGAACGAGCACCGCGCAACAATCGCCAGGCAGGATTGTTACCTCCCAGTCGGGGAACACTTCAGCAGTCAAGGACATTCAGCCTCGGATCTGCGGGTAAGCGTTCTCCAAGGCAACCTTAGAAACACACGACAACGCAAAATCATCGAGCAGAAACTGATAGCCAAGTTCCGCACTCATGAAGACGGTCTCAATCGGGATCTTGGGTTTATGTCACGATACATGACGTGATCCGGACTCGAGTCGTCGTTAGCTTGTTCACAGATGTGATTCCCAGTAAAAAAGTAAAAATTTTCCCAGTAAAAAAGTAAAATTTTTTTAAAGCTTTTCGTTTTACATACAGACGGCAGCTTTTGACACGTTAGAACCCCTGCGACTACACCTCATTGTCTCAGTTGTATCTTGCTATGTCTTTGATGTGGTACCTTCCTGGCTGACTTAATTAACTTTATCACACCTCGGCAGATAGTCAGGATGATTTAATTTAGTGGTCTGCAATTGTAAAGGTACACATGCTTTGTTTTCTATCTATATATGCTTTGGCGATTCTGTATCTAATTTACTTCACCTGAGGAAGGAGCAATCGATAGCTCCGAAAGCTTGTGATTTCAAATAAAACTGTTGGACTATAACCTGGTGTTGTGCGACCTCTCAATTTAGTCAATTTATACCAGGAACAGGAAGGCAGTGACTGTCGAAGTTGGTACTCTGGTGTCCTACTAAGGGAGTGCTGCATTGACAGAGGTGATATCCTTCAGATTAGACATTAACCTGAAGCCCCATCTGCCTGCTTTGGTGATCCAGGTGGACATTAAAGATCCCACAACACTACTTTAAGAAAAGAACGGAGTTCTCCTGTTGTCTTGATCACCTTGCCAAAAATAAATCACATTTAACCACCATCACCACCAAAAACAGATGATTTGCTCATTAATTTCAATGCTGTTTGTGGGACCGTGCTGTGTTCAAGATGGCTGCCGTGTTTCCTTTACAACATTACGACTGTCGCTACACTTCAAAAAGCACTTTAGTTGGCTGTGAAGCGCTTTGGGATGAGCCGAGGCCGTGAAAGGCGCTATATAAATGCAAGTCCTTTCTTTCACCAACCATTCTATAATGGGCTCCTTTCCTTCACGTCGCTGGATCTCTCCGTGCCACACACCAGCCGACGAAGCGAGAAGGAAACTGCAGCCAACGGTTGAGTGCCAACAGGTGGGACCTGTCCGTCAGGTGAGGTGCCTGTGGCACCGCTGGCCGTGCAGGTACTCCAGCTGCTTCAGCCCAGAGGTTTACAGCGTGCATTCATCTCCATTCCTCTTACAATGAAGTTATTGGCCATGTTTTATCCTTACCAGATTTTATTTTTTAAATTCCCCTTTAATAAAGCTTCTTAAAAGGTAAGGGGTCATTTTTTGACTGAGTGGGGGGGGTGAAATTGGGTCTGGTCGGGGACGCAAAACAGGCGGAATGGCTTTATCCGCCCAATATACCACCCGCCCGATAAGTCAGTTCTGTCGAAGTGATTGGAACTGAATGAGAGGCGGGGCGTAGAACGGGTGATCGATGCAATACCGCCCGTTGCACATCCCTGTCCGTGCCCAATTTCACCCCGGGCGTGCGGTGCTGGCACAGCAAGATTCCGCGCCAAGTGCGCAAAGTCGGAAAATGACTCCTCTGCTCAAAACAATCACTGTGGAAAAAAAAATCAGACCTTTAAGGAAATCCGTTAGGTGACATTGGCCAGATTAGCAACTGAACCAACCCCATCCTTTCTGCATAATCACTTCAGAACACGCTGCACTTTAAAAATAAATAAATAAATAAATAAATAAAGTGGGAAGGAATTGCAGAATTCATGCCGATTTCACTCAGAGAAAGGTTCATCTTCACTACCACACACCGACCATTCCGCATCATACTGAGCTGCACCGATATCACAGCAAACAAACCTTTATCAAAAGATGGATGATCTGGAGCCAAAGTCCAGTTGCCTTACATTACGGATAATGTTATAATGAAGAGCCTTGTAGGCTTAATGTACAAATAATTTCTAATCATGTTGATGTGTGTCTGGGGTACTGAGACTTTAATATCACGCATTCACGGTTCGTTTATTACCAACAGCTTCCTCTTATCTGCTGTCAACTCGCCATTATACAAAAGCAGACATCTTTGACAAACAGAAAAACAATAGAATAGAAGATAGAGGAAGTTGTGATCAAACTGTAGGGCGATATGCTCAGACCACTCCTCGGGTACTGTTCTGGTCGCCGATACACAAGGGAGACAGACCTGCAAGGGCTGAAGGCAGTACAGAGCACAGCTCGGAGGCTGATGTCAGGGGTGTGAGAAAGACTGGAGAAACGAGGGCTTTACTTTTTATTTTTGCGAAGAGCGGCTGTTCATCTCAAACATCTTCCAGTTCTGACGAAAGATCACGGACTTGAAACGTTAACTATTTTTCATTCTCCACCGATGCTGCCTGACCTGCTACGTGTTTCCAGCATTTTGTGTTTTGAATTTAGATTTCCAGCATCCTCACTATTTTGCTTTTGTTTTTAGGACATTCAGCCACAGTAGGGACATGGAACCTGGGACTTCCCTATTCTGCCACCCAAGTGTTTAAACCCATTGAACCATTGCGGGGACGACTGTCAACAATTGTTTAGATTTTAGTAATGCTACACCTTACATTTTAGTAAAGAAATGTATACAGCGCCTTTCACAACCACCAGATGTCCCAAAGCGCTTTACAGCCAATGAAGTACTTTTGAAGTGTAGTCACTGTTGAAATGTAGGAAACACGGCAGCCAATTTGTGCACAGCAATCTCCCACAAACAGCAATGTGATAATGACCAGATAATCTGTTTTGGTGATGTTGGTTGAGGGATAAATATTGGCCAGTACACCGGGGAGAACTCTCCTGCTCTTCTTCGAAATAGTGCGATGAGATCTTTTACATCCACCTGAGAGGGCAAACGGGACCTCGGTTTCACGTCTCATCCGAAAGACGGCACCTCCGACAGTGTAGCACTCCCTCGGTACTGCACTGGAGTGTCAGCCTAGATTTTGTGCTCAAGTCTCTGGTGTGGGACTCGAGCCCACAACCTTCTAATTCAGAGGCGCGGGTGCTACCCACTGAGCCACGGCTGACAAAGCTAATCCTGGCATTTCAGTCGCTTTAATTGTGTCTATTTCAGGTGGACTCTCTCACCAGCACAGCATGAAATTACTCACATTTGCTAGTCGACAGAATTTTTTTAAAAACCTGCCATACAGTGGCTGCCTTTTTGTGCGTTGAAGAATGCAATGTGCAATATTAAAAAAAGTAATTATATTGCTGTCAATGGCAACAAGTTCAAATAGAACAAGCAGCCTGGTGACACCCAGCCCAGGTGACAACCTTAGCTTCAGTATCAGGAGGATAACGGAGAACTTAAAATAGCTGACGCAGGACCCGGACATGTCACAGATCCTGCAGGCAATTTAAGAACATAAAAAATAGGAGCAGGAGTCGGCCATTCGGCCCCTCGAGCCTGCTCCGCCATTCAATAAGATCATGGCTGATCTGATCTTGGCCTCAACTCCACTTCCCTGCCCGCTCCCCATAACCCTTGATTCCCCTGTTTTTCAAAAATCTGTCATCTCCGCCTTGAATATATTCAATGACCCAGCCTCCACAGCTCCCTGGGGTAGAAAATTCTAAAGATTCACGACCCTCTGAGAGAAGAAATTCCTCCTCATCTCCGTTTCAAATGGACGACCCTTTATTCTGAAACTATGCCCCCTAGTTCTAGATTCCCCCACGAGGGGAAACATCCTCCCTGCATCTATCCTGTCAAGCCCCCTCAGAATCTTATATGCTTCAATAAGATCACCTCTCATTCTTCTAAACTCCAATGAGTATAGGCCCAACCTGCTCAACCTTGCCTCATAAGACAACCCTTCCATCCCAGGAATCAACCTAGTGAACCTTCTCTGAACTGCCTCCAATGCAAGTATATCCCTCCTTAAATAAGGAGACCAAAACTGTACGCAGTACTCCAGGTCTGGTCTCACGGTTGTAGCAAGGGTTAATACTGGCTTTTTTTGTACAAGTTTATTTTTTTACATAGAAGGCAGTTAAAACTATTGTTTCAAAAGTAACAACAGAAAATGCTGTAAACACTCAGCAGGTCAGGCAGCATCCGTGGAGAGGTCTGTGACCGGAAACGTTGACTCTGTTTCTCTCTCCGCGGATGCTGCCTGACCTGCTGAGCGTTTCCAGCATTTCCTGTTTGTTATTTCAGATTTCCAGCATCTGCAGTATTTTGCTATTGTAGAACTATTGTTTCAATTGATACTAAAACAATCGCGCTTTACAACCTTGTGTTGCGCACCTACATTAACTACTGTACCATGGTCAGAATGATCAATCTGTCAGCAGAGACACACAGGAATCGGGACCAAGAGTGGATGAAAGTACAGCATGCAACATACCTGTTCTAAATAAAGCGAGACTCCCAAATGCAGCAGAGAGAAAAAAAAAAAAATCACACTAATCCAAGTCAGTTGTACACACAATGATTGGTTCAAGACAGACCGAGGCCCCTCTAAACACACCTTTTAAGAAGCTTCTTAAAAGGTAAGGGGTAATTTTTTGACTGAGTGGGGGGTGAAATTGGGTCTGGTCGGGGACACAAAACAGGCGGAATGGCTTTAGCCGCCCAATATACCACCCGCCCGATAGGCAATTCTGTCGAAGTGAATGGAACTGTATATGAGGCGGGGCGTAGAACAGGTGATCGATGCAATACCGCCTGTTGTACATCCTGTCCATGCCCAATTTCACACCGGGCGTGTGGTGCTGGCACAGCAAGATTCTGCGCCAAGTCGGAAAAGGACTCCTCTGCTAAAAACAATCACTGTGAAAAGCTGTGATGGACCAGCTGGTCTTTTCCTGCCCATCCACTTCGTATGCAGTTATTATAGTGTAAACGCAGCCGTGGCACAACCGACGCGAGTGAAACGGAGCGGGATCCCCTGAAAGCAGCAGTCTGACTTCACTTCAGAGTCAACTCCGGCCTTCACATCCTAGTTACACTACACTAAATTTGCATCGGTGCAAAATTGGCTTCGCACTGATGGGGTGTGAATACATCTGTAGAGTGTAGAGGTGAACAGGGGCGTTAAGGGTTAAACACTGGGCTAAAAGAGTTAGTCATATCAATCGTGTCTCTTCTAACAAGGCCATGTGCATTTTGCATAACCATGAACTCTGCCCAAGGACAACAGTGTTCTGTGAGCCTCTCATCATAACTTAAGCTGTGTCAGCCTTGGCTCAGTGGGTAGCACTCTCGCTGCAGAGTCAGAAGGTTCAAGCCCCACTCGAGAGATCTGGGCTCATAATCCAGCCTGACCCTCCAGTGCAGTGCTGAGGGAGTGCTGCACTATCAGAGGTGCCGTCTTTCAGATGGGACATTAAACCGAGGCCCCGTCTGCCCTCTCAGGCGGACATAAAAGATCCCACGGCCACTATTTCTAAGAGCAGGGGAGTTCTACCTGGTGTCCTGGCCAATATTTATCCCTCAACCTACGTCACTAACAACAGATTATCAGGTCATTATCTCGTTGATGCTTGTGGGAGCTTGCTATGCACAAATATGGCTGCCGTATATCCTACATTACAACAGTGACCACTCTTCAAAAAGTACTTCATTGACTGTAAAGCGCTTTGGAACATCCTGAGGTTTTGAAAGGTGCTCTATAAATACAAGTCTCTCCTTTATGGGCTTAGCCCCGACATAATTATCACTTTTTTTCTCAGCCTTCTCCAACACAATCAGTATTCATTTTTAATTTAAGGAATCCAAAAACTGCACACATTATTCCAAATGTGGAATTACTGATGAGTTACACAAGTTAAAATTAACCTGATTAGACACATATTCAATCCTGGACATGCTGTACCTTGTACTTTAGTCACTTGACTCGTGACCAAATATTCAGAAACAATCTGCTGATTAACACGGAACGATGACAAGTTTTCACTATGCCTTGTGGTTGGAATATTTTAATGTCTCCTATTCCACATGCCTCACTGGAAAAATCTAACATTAGTTAATGAGTCCTTTAAGTAATGTATTTTTTTTTAATTACACATTAATGTCCAATCTATCTGCCAACTGGAACATATTTAACATGCAGTAGAGGCCGACTAGAAACTTGCTGGCGATCAAGTGCAAAATATTTCTTGATAAACCTGCAGTAATGTGACCACAACCCAAAACGCTAAAGTATTATCAGCTATTCCCGAGAGCTCTCCAAAGTGTCCATTAATCCTGAAAATGCATAGAGCATTTACCAGTAAATAGCCTAACCTTTAGCACCAGCGACTGAACGAAGACCAGATCTGTCACCCATTTAGCTCCAGCACGCACTAAATGATGATCCTTCCTCCAGGCAGGGATTTGAAGCATTTGTTTTGAACGCAGGCATTAGGACCAGGATTAAACTTCGGTTGGCAAGACTTAAGAGATAATTCTGTGTAAACCTGCAGTGAAAATCAGGGCTGTGGTGTATGTTGCACAATGGTATGTTGAGCGCACCCACTCTTATTTTGGGGGCAAAGGCACGGAACAATAACTTGCATTTATATAGCGTCTTTAACGTTGTAAAACGTCCCAAGGTGCTTCATAGGAGTGTTATCAGACACCGAGCCACTTAAAGGAGATATTAGGACAGATGGCCAAAAGCTTGGTCAACGAGGTAGGTTTTATACGAGGGTTATACATGTCGTGGTACAATTTCCGAAGGGCTCCCGTGATCTCCAGCCATAACTTCGGCAGAAAACCCGGTGGAACGGTTTAAATGGCTGTTTACACCATTTCCCCACGGTTTCCATCCATCTCCCGTCGAAGTTACTGGCGTTTTGCTTAGTCCTCGTCAAAATATCCTCTACATATGGACACACACGGCAGGACTCACAGCAAAGTCTATTTTTGCAGCAAAGTCTATTTACTCAGCAAATAGTCTATTTATACAGCACACTACAGCAAACAGTCTACAGAGTCTATTTAAAAAGAGTCTCTATCAACTACAGCAAAAAAGAACTCATGACCAAAACTACAGCAACGTCTCCCGATAAAAGCAGGGTAATTTTTCCAACAAAATGCAGTGAGCGAAGGATAGTTACATACAAATTCTGTGCGTATAATCAATCCCAGTCACTTACAGCAGTGCGGTCTCTAGGCGTGATTGACAGGGGAATTACCCAATCAGCTCCATTCTGGCCGGGAATAGCAGTGTCACTATATATACACACACACACACACACACACACACACACACACACACACACACACACACACACACACACACACAACCATAAATTAACCTGAAACCCCCTTCTAGGCCAAATAGGCAAAGATCTCTAACCATGAATCATACAGCACAGGAGACCATTCAGCCCATCGTGCCTGTGCCGGCTCTTTGAAAAAGCGAGCCAATTAGTCCCACTCCCCTGCTCTTCCCCCCACCCCGCCGTCGCCATAGCCCTGCAAAACCTTCCTTTTCAAGTATGCATCCAGTCGAGAAGGTATTTCCACTTGTGGGGGAGACCAAAACTAGGGGTCATAAATATAAAATAGCCACTAATAAATCCGATAGGGAATTTATTAGAAACTTACCCAGTGAGTGGTTAGAATGTGGAACTTGTTACCACAAGTAGTAGTTGAGGCGACGAGCATGGATGTATTTAAGGGGAAGCTAGATAAACACATGAGGGAGAAAGGAATAGAAGAATATGCTGATTGGGTGAATCATTTATACTATAATCGCATAATACAAGAATAGCTCTTCATTACTATAATTGCCACAAAGCCTTTCGATCTTTATCAGAGGTTGGCAGCCTTGTATGATTTGCCTTGTATTTCTGGACCTGATAGGGTGAGATGAAGAGGGGTGGGAGGAGGCTCGTGTGGAGCATAAACGCCGGCACTGAGCAGTTGGGTCGAATGGCCTGTTTCTGTGCTGCACATTCTACGTAATTCCATTTTGAAAGTTACTATTGAATCTGCTTCCACCATCCTTTCAGTCAGCACATAACTCGCGGCGTTAAAAAAAAAAAATTCTCCTCATCTCCCCTCTGGATCTTTTGCCAAACATCTTAAATCTGTGACCTCTGGATACCGACCAACTCGCCACTTGGAATGCCTTACATAAACGGTGTATACCCACAGAAGTGAATCAGATCCTGGGTCCAGAAATACAAAGGCAAATCATACAAGGCTGCCAACCTCTGAAAAGATCGAAAGGCTTTGTGGCAATTATAGTAATGAAGAGCTATTCTTGTATTATACGATTATAGTATAAATTATTCATTTGGGAGAGCAAAGCTAGAAATTACTGGTTGGTGACATCACCAGGAAATTGTTTAATGCTTTTCACATGACATTCATATTTTACAAAAAGGTACAAAAATAAATGGGATAGCGCCCGCGTTATAATAGCAGAGAGAGACATAGCAGACTAATACTGGCAACATTCATTTGCAAACTCTAAACAGTACATAGTGTAGCAAGAAGCAGGTATTATTTAGCAACAGATTACCAGAGCACACGTGACTCACAGTTACAATTTTCAGACCAGTTTTAGTGGGGTTAATAATCTCTCAGAGGAAGTGGTATATGCACATCAGAGAATAAATCCTGTACTTGTAGTGAGGAGAGCGGGCCAGCCAGCCAGCCCTGTGCCAGCCTGAAGCAGGGCAAGAAGACACGTTCAGTGCCTGGTGTAGGCACCCAACTGCTCTGTGTTGTTCTCCTCTATTCCACAAACAGCCGCCCAGACCGAGTGGGGAGACAGTTCTGCATCCTTGCACTCAATCGGGGGTGGGTGATGGGGCGGATTAAACAGGCAGGAATTTCAAAATTGCAACGAAAAAAAAATGCAAAGGCTGAATCAACCCAAAGGTGACTGTCCATTAAAATTAAAGTTCAGCAAAAGTCCGAAACAACAAACCCAGGTAACTCGACTGACCAACTTCAAGGGCTGTTTATTTATTTATTTTTTTGCAGCTGGTTGATTTGAAAGGAGGTTTAAATCCAGCATTGTGGGGGGTTTAAGCAGCTGCTCGATTCGCAGATGAAATTAAAATGCAACAGGAAACCATGCACGCTCACCTGTCACCATCTCGCTGTGTCCAGGGTGGCTCCAACCTGTCCCCCTCTCACCTGATCCAGGGCACACTCCGGCAGCGCCTCTCTACTCACTCTCTCACACACACACTTCCTCATCCACGCTTCTTGCAACATACCTTTTAAAGGGGAGGTTCTCGCCTCCGCCGATTTTTTAAAAAAAACAAAAGAATGCAGCGGTGCCAGTCGCCAGGAGGATGCAATGCCTGCAATCCCCTTCCTTGTGCAATCTCTTTCCCTGTGTGTGTGTCAGTCTGAAACACACTGCCTTTAAATGTTGCCCCGCCCACAGACAGAGTTCCCAGAAAAAAAATGATGCATTTTTACATCAGAACTGGTGCATTCTGATTCCTTGCACTTCACAATCGATAGATTTTTAATCTCAGTGTATTTCATGGGGATGTAAATGATATTTGGCTTTACCTATATTTAACAGACCATCATTTTTGCAAAAAAACTACCTGAACAAGTGCCCTCCCCCCCCCCCCCACTTCTATAAAGGTATTGGTGCACCACCCCTTGTTCACAAAGACACTCATCCTTCACAGACTCACTCTCTCCCTCCCCCATTCACAGACTCACTCTCTCCCTCCCCCATTCACAGACACACTCTTCTCATCCTTCACAGACTCACTCTCTCCCTCCCTCATTCACAGACTCACTCTCTCCCTCCCCCATTCACAGACACACTCTTCTCATCCTTTACAGACTCACTCTCTCCCCCATTCACAGCCTCACTCTCTCCCTCCCCATTCACAGACACACTCTTCTCATCCTTCACAGACTCACTCTCCCTCCTCCATTCACAGACACACTCTTCTCATCCTTCACAGACTCACTCTCTCCCTCCTCCATTCACAGACACACTCTTCTCATCCTTCACAGACTCACTCTCTCCCTCCTCCATTCACAGACTCACTCTCTCCCTCCCTCATTCACAGACTCACTCTCTCCCTCCCCCATTCACAGACACACTCTTCTCATCCTTCACAGACTCACTCTCTCCCTCCTCCATTCACAGACACACTCTTCTCATCCTTCACAGACTCACTCTCTCCCTCCTCCATTCACAGACACACTCTTCTCATCCTTCACAGACTCACTCTCTACCTCCCCCATTCACAGACACACTCTTCTCATCCTTCACAGACTCACTCTCTACCTCCCTCATTCACAGACTCACTCTTCTCATCCCTCCCCCATTCACAGACACACTCTTCCCCTCCAAACCCCCAGTTCACAGGAGCACTCGTCCATTATCTACCCCCCATTGCCGTGATTATCTCTCTGCCGAGGTGTGATAAGGGGCAGTTGGAAAGATTAACTGTAATCATCTGGCAGTGTTCTCTGACTATATATGCTGTGCCTATATGCATTTCTTCACTTCACCTGACGAAGGAGCAGCACTCCGAAAGCTTGTGATTTCAAATAAAGCTGTTGGACTATAACCTGGTGTTGTGCGACTTCTCACATTTGTCCACCCCAGTCCAACACCGGCATCTCCACATCATACCCCCCATTTGACAGAGGCAATCTTCCTCTTTCCCTCTCCCGGTCCACTCTAACCTCCCTACCCCATTTATACAGGCAGTCTGTCCCTCCAAACTCCTCCCCAGTTTACAGAGGAATTGTCTCCCTGTCTCCTTCCTTGATGCTGTTTTCTCACTGCTAATCCAGCCTCCAGTTTGGCTCTCTCCAATACTATGCTTTGTTCTGGCCGCAGATTCTCCACTGTGTGCTATAGATGGAAATTTCTGTTCTGCCAGAACTATAGCACAATAGCAACTCGCCAAGGCTTCTTCAGCAGCACCTCCCAAACCCGCGACCTCTACCACCTAGAAGGACAAGGGCAGCAGGCGCATGGGAACACCACCACCTCCAAGTTCTACATAGAATATAGAACAGTACAGCACAGCACAGGCCCTTCGGCCCTCGATGTTGTGCCGAGCATTGTCCGAAACCAAGATCAAGCTATCCCACTCCCTATCATTCTGGAGTGCTCCATGTGCTTATCCAATAACCGCTTGAAAGTTCCTAAAGTGTCCGACTCCACTATCACAGCAGGCAGTCCATTCCACACCCCAACCACTCTCTGAGTAAAGAATCTACCTCGGACATCCCTTCTATATCTCCCCCCATGCACCTTATAGTTATGCCCCCTTGTAACAGCTACATCCACCCGAGGAAATAGTCTCTGAACATCCACTCTATCTATCCCCCTCATCATCTTATAAACCTCTATTAAGTCGCCTCTCATCCTCCTCCGCTCTGAAGAGAAAAGTCCTAGCTCCCTCAGTCTTTCCTCATAAGACCTCCCCCCCAAACCAGGCAGCATCCTGGTAAATCTCCTTTGCACTCTTTCCAATGCTTCCACGTCCTTCCTATAGTGAGGTGACCAGAACTGCACACAATATTCCAAATGTGGTCTCACCAAGGTCCTGTACAGTTGCAGCATAACCTCACGGTTCTTAAACTCAAACCCCTTGTTAATAAACGCTAACACACTATAGGTCTTCTTTACTGCTCTATCCACTTGAGTGGCAACCTTCAGAGATCTGTGGATATGAACCCCCAGATCCCTCTGTTCCTCCACGTTCCTCAGAACCCTGCCGTTGACCCTGTAATCCTTATTCAAATTTGCCCTACCAAAATGAATCACCTCGCACTTATCAGGGTTAAATTCCATCTGCCATTTTTCGGCCCAGCTCTGCATCCTATCAATGTCTCTTTGCAGCCTACAACAGCCCTCCACCTCATCCACTACTCCACCAATCTTGGTGTCATCAGCAAATTTACTGATCCACCCTTCAGTCCCCTCCTCCAAGTCATTGATAAAAATCACAAACAGCAGAGGACCCAGCACCGGCCTTACTAAAATCCATGTATACGACATCAACTGCTCTACCTTCATCTACACACTTAGTTACCTCCTCAAAGAATTCAATCAAATTTGTTAGGCAAGACTTACCCTTCACGAATCCGTGTTGACTATCCCGGATTAAGTTGTATCTTTCCAAATGGTCATAAATCCTATCCCTCAGGACCTTTTCCATTATCTTACCAACCACCGAAGTAAGACTAACTGGCCTATAATTACCAGGGTCATTCCTATTTCCTTTCTTGAAGAGAGGAACAACATTCGCCACTCTCCAGTCCTCTGGCACCATCCCCGTGGACAGTGAGGACCCAAAGATCAAAGCCAAAGGCTCTGCAATCTCCTCCCTTGCCTCCCAAAGAATCCTAGGATATAGCCCATCTGGCCCAGGGGACTTATCGACCCTCAGGTTCTTCAAAATTGCTAAAACATCTTCCCTCAGAACATCTACCTCCTCCAGCCTATCCACCTTTATCACACTCTCATCCTCAAAAACATGGCCCCTCTCCTCGGTGAACACTGACGAAAAGTATTCATTCATCACCTCTCCTATCTCTTCTGACTCCATGCACAAGTTCCCACTACTGTCCTTGACCGGCCCTACCCTCACCCTGGTCATTCTTTTATTTCTCACATAAGAGTAAAAAGCCTTGGGGTTTTACTTGATCCGACCCGCCAAGGACTTCTCATGCCCCCTCCTAGCTCTCCTAAGCTCTTTTTTTAGCTCATTCCTTGCTACCTTGTACCCCTCAATCGACCCAACTGAACCTTGTTTTCTCATCCTTACATACGCTTCCTTTTTCCTCTTGACTAGACATTCAACCTCTTTTGTGAACCATGGTTCTCTCACTCGGCTATTTCCTCCCTGCCTGACAGGAAAATACCTATCAAGGACATGCAGTAATTGCTCCATGAAAAAGCTCCACTTTTCATTTGTGCCTTTCCCTGATAGTTTCTGTTCCCATCTTATGCTCCCTAATTCTTGCCTAATCGCATCATAATTACCCCTCCCCCAATTATAAACCCTGCCCTGCCGTATGGCCCTATCCCTCTCCATTGCAATAGTGAAAGTCACCGAATTGTGGTCACTATCTCCAAAGTGCTCTCCCACATACAAATCAAACACTTGGCCCGGTTCATTACCCAGTACCAAATCCAATGTGGCCCCACCTCTTGTCGGCCTATCCACATATTGTGTCAGGAAACCCTCCTGCACACACTGTGCAAAAACTATCCCATCCGAACTGTTTGACCTATAAAGGTTCCAATCAATATTTGGAAAGTTGAAGTCACCCATGACAACTACTCTGTGACCTCCACACCTATTCCTAATCTGCTTTGCAATTTCTTCCTCCACATCTCTATTACTATTTGGGGGCCTGTAGAAAACTCCTAACAACGTGACTGCTCCTTTCCTATTTCTAACTTCAGCCCATATTACCTCAGACGGCAGATCCCCCTCGAACTGCCTTTCTGCCGCTGTTAAACTATCCTTGATTAACAATGCTACTCCTCCACCTTTCTTACCACCTTCCCTACTCTTACTGAAACATCTATACCCCGGAACTTCCAACAACCATTCCTGTCCCTGTTCTAACCATGTCTCCGTAATGGCCACCACATCGTAGTCCCAAGTACCAATCCACGCTCCAAGTTCTCCTACCTTATTCCGGATGCTCCTTGCATTGAAGTAGACACACTTCAAGCCACCTTCCTGTCTGCCGGTACATTCCTGCGACCTTGATACCCTCCTCAGTACCTCCCTACACTCACCACTGGCTCCTGGACTACAGCTCCTCCAAGTCACACACCACCTTGACTTGGAAATATATCGCCGCCGTTCCTTCATCGTCGCGGGGTCAAAATCCTGGAACTCCCTCCCTAACAGCACTGTGGGAGTACCTTCAACACACGGACTGCAGCGGTTCAAGAAGGCGGCTCACCACCACCTTCTCAAGGGCAACTAGGGATGGCCAATTAATGCTGGCCTTGCCAGCGACGCCCACATCCCGTGAATGAATGGGAAAAAAATTCAGAATTCCTGCTCACAGCACACATTCAGCTCCTCGAGTAAAGCGACAGCATCAGGGCGAGCTGAAGCTTGGAGCAGCATCAGGATACAAATCAACATCTGATTTTCTGGCCAGATCCCTTGGGGCTGAAAATCAGATGTTGCAACGTGGAATTGCACTGCAACAGATGGTCTGTCCCGCCAAGGCAATCATGTTTGCGTATATCTGCCTACGCTGTTGGTGTTAATGTGAGGACTATCACATTGCTTCTATCAAGATGCCTGTTGGCAAAGTCTGATTTTGGAAGTGCTTGAATGGAGTCTAAAGTCTGTTTGCAACATTTGGTTCTTCATCCCCACTAAAACTGATCAAAACCCACGGGTGCACTATTAATACAAGAGTTAAATTGGTAGAGCATAGTAAATAGAAAGAAAAGAAAGGACTTGCATTTATATAGCGCCTTTCACGTCCTCAGGACGTCCCAAAGTGCCTTACGGCCAATGAAGTACTTTTTGAAGTGTAGTCACTCTTGTAATGTAGGGAAATACAGCCAATTTGCGCACAGCAAGCTCCCACAAACAGCAATGAGATAAATGACCAGATAATCTGTTTTAGTGATGTTGGTTGAGGGATAAATGTTGGTCAGGACACCGGGGAGAACTCCCCTGCTCCATGGGTAACCCTATAATTAAAAAAGTTTAGTGTCTGTGGAAAAATGAATCCCCAAAGTTTGGAAAGTATTTATCGAATATGGGAAACCCATAGAGCATGCAGTGTGCTGATTGGCTGAAAAGCAAATTTTCAAAAATCATTATCTTGTTAATCAAAGCCTGCTGATTGGTTTGAATGTCCTATTGGCTAAAAAGAAACCAATCAATCACCCTAATTGCTAAAAAAAAATTCCATTCAGGAAAAAGCAACCAATGAACATCCAGGAACTACCACAAAAGCAGACAATCAAATCCATGTTTTAAAAACAATCTAATTATTTTGAGTAGTCAGGTCCCTTACCCAGCCCACTATATACCACTAAAAATAACATTTATAATATAAAAGGACATTAAAAAAATTAATTGGTTCTGCAAAAAATAATACAACTATCTCCAAAAATTTCCCCAACCCAAGGCGCCCTCTCTCTCACAAGTCGTGGGCTTCCCTTCCGCCCCTGACCCCAGAGTTTGTATCCTTCAGCTGTATAGGGTGTTTTTGCATGCCCCGTGTTTCTATGACTCTCCCTTGAGTCGACCCGTGCCTCAAAAACTCCCCGGTTTGGGTTGTTTCCCTTGGACGGCAGGAGCTTTTGCCAATAGTCCCTGCCTAGCCTGTCGATTAGCGGGTAATCCCACACAGAGAGAGAGACCAAGGCCAGATATGTCTTCTCCTATGCCCGATGCGCAGCGTCCCCAGAGGCATTACTGTGTAACCCGGCCGTGACCGGATGCCACCAGGTTGGTCTTCCGAATTATACCGCGAACCACAAGCCCCACAACCCCCAAGTTCGGACCCAAGGAGTTACTATGGATAGATTAAAATTGACTCAGACAAAACGAAACGGTTCAGGTTGGTCAAAGATCGATTCCTTTTATTACACTCACAAAACGACAATCCTACTCCTCTCGCTTACGGCATAACGAGTAGGTGACCGTGGACACTAGCTTATAACTTTAGACTAAAATACCCACCCTGTTGGTTACGCCGAACCAACCCCTTCCCAGAATCTAAGCCTAGATAATGGAAAAACCCTTCTAACTAAACCCCTCTCCCGGTTTGGTCAGAACCCACACTTGGAAGCCTCCTTGTCGTAAGAATGAGCCTTACGCGTGGTGAACTTAAAGTAAGCTTTAATCAACTAAAAAGGTGCTACATACAAAAGAGGTCTTACTCTATGCCTCTCCAGGATCCAACTGATCAGTCCCGTATTTATCCTGGACTAATCACAGGAAGTGATGCAATAAAGTTCGAGTCACAGGAAGCTGTATTGTGTTACCACATTCTCCCCCCACAAAAGATTAGGAGGCCGGGATGCTCCCTCCATTTCGTAGCCGCCGGACGAGGGAGAGCCGCACCCGTTTGGGTTCTCGTAGTGGTAGAGGGCCCCTAGCCCGTTTACCCGCCGCGGGCCGTGGACCAGAGTCTGAGTGATCCAGCCCGCTCTGTGAGGGGTCAGGACGATCCTGACTGTGTACTGGTGCCCGAACGGGTGTCGGGCAGGGCTGTGGCAGATCCGTTTCCGAGCGTATGGTACGGGGTGGATCGTGGCTGCGCGTGCGAGCCCCGACGGGCTCATAGTCAGTCTGCCCCAGGTCGGCACGCTGGAGTGAGGTACCAGCCGGCGTCAGATCCAGATCGTGATGAGAGGCACCTGGCGAGCCCAGAGATGTGCCTGGTACAATATCATCCCCTGGTGCCCCTCTATGTTTCGGCGGGCAGGGAGCCAGATCCCGCAATGACACAGTAGATTCCTGACCGTCAGGATACCGAATATAGGCGTAGGTAGGGTTGACGTCAGTGAGCTCAACCTCATCTACCAGGGGGTCATTCTTAGTCGCCCGGACATATCTTCGGAGTAGCACTGGTCCCGGTGCAGTCAGCCACGACGGGAGAGATATCCCATAGGATGAGCGACGCTGAAATCGGAAGAACCGTTCATGAGGCGTCGTATTTGTGGCGGTCGAAAGGAGGGACCGTGTGGAGTGTAATGCATCTGGAAGTACTGCTTCCCATTGCTGGTTGGGTAGGCCCCGAGATCTCAAAGCCAGACGTACCGCATTCCAGATGATAGCGTTAAAACGCTCGACTTGCCCATTCCCGACCGGATGATAAGGCGTCGTTCTGCTGGCAGCAATACCCCGTTCCGAGAGATAGGCCTTGAGTTCTCCTGACATAAAAGAAGGGCCCCGATCCGAATGAACATAGGATGCCATGTCACAGAAAGCAAATACCTGCTCAAGGCAGCTGATAACCGTGGTCGTCAGCATATTGGGGCAGGGAAAGGCAAACGGAAAACGGGAATACTCATCGACCATGGTCAATAGATAAGTGTTGCGAGTTGAAGAGGGCAACGGCCCCTTAAAATCGATGCTAAGCCGTTGCATTGGCTGGGTCGCATGTATGAGTATACCACCCGAGGGGCGGAAAAACTGAGGTTTCAATTCCGCACAGACTCTGCAGTCCGAGCACATCTTCTTTACATCCCCGGTAGAGAATGGGAGATTTCGGGACCGCACGAAGTGTAGCATGCGAGTAACGCCCGGATGACACAACCCATCATGGATGTCTACGAGCGTAGAGGGTGCCATGGCGGAGCAGAATGCTCGTGTGAGGGTATCTGGAGCCACATTCTCCTTGCCAGGTCGATAGTGGATGGTGTAACCAAAAGAGGCCAATTCCAGCCGCCAAAGCTGGATTTTATTATTTTTAATTTTGGTCCGTTTTCGATTATCGAGCATGAAGGCGACCGATCGCTGGTCCGTGATTAAGGTAAAGTGCTGGCGAGCTAGGAGATGAGTCCACTTCCGTACTGCCTCTATGATGGCTGTAGCTTCTTTCTCGACTGGAGGATAATGTAGCTCAGCCCCTTGAAAAGTCCTGGACAAAAATGCCACCGGACGACCTTCCTGATTCAGAGTGGCCGAGATCGCCACCTCCGAGGCATCACACTCAACAACAAAAGGAAGACTCTCATCGATGGAGTGAAGAGCCGCTTTCTCCAACTGTTTTTTCAGGAGGTTAAAGGCTGCAACAGCCGCTGTGTCTAGTGGGAATGTGCTGGCCTTCAGTAGAGGTTGGATTCGGTCCGAGAAGTTAGGAATCCATTTAGCATAGTATGCAAACAGGCCGAGGGCCCGGCGCAAGGAGGCCGGATTCTTAGGTGGCGGGAGTTCTTGGAGTGGGCGAAGCCTTTCAGGGTCAGGTTTAATGATGCCATTGCCCACACAATAGCCAAGGATGTTGATGGTTGGTTGTGACTCAATGGATTTAGTCGCATTCAATGTCAAATTACGGTGCTGGAGTGCATCCCAAAATCGTTGGAGATTGGCGTCATGTTCCCGCTGATTGCGACCTGCGACAGTAATATTGTCCAGATAAGGAAACGTATCCTTCAAGTCTTCCTGTTTGACCAGGCATCCATTGCTCGCTGGAAGACAGCCACTCCATTAGTGACCCCAAAGGGGAGGCGACGAAATTGATACAGCCGTCCATTGGCTTCAAAGGCCGTATACTGCTTGTCTGAGACCTTCAAGGGTACCTGATGATAGGCACTTTTCAGATCATATGTTGAGAACACCGTGTACTCAGCCAGTTTATTAACCATATCATCGATGCGCGGCAATGGGTATGCGTCCAAGTCCGTATATTGATTGATGGTCTGTGAATAGTCAATGCACAGCCGTTTCTTGTGAGGTTGTAGAGGGTTCTTAACAATAACGACCTGGGCGCGCCATGGCGACGAACAAGGCTCGATGATATCCTCTGCTAAAAGCCGAGAAATCTCAGCCGCAATAAAAGACTGGTCTTCCTGACTGAAACGTCGTGACTTTGTTATAATCGGTTTGCATCGAGGAGGGATACTGGTAAACAGTGAGGGTTCATCCAGTGAAGCTGCTGACAATGCACAGAACGGTAATCGAGGTCGTATATTAGAAATAGTGAGTTCAGGTTTGGATCCGCCGAACTCAATGGTGAGCTTCTTATGCTGCTTTTGAAAATCCAGTCCTAAGATAAGATCACTACATAAGTCCTTGAGCACCGAAAGCCGGGTGGAGGGATACCTGTGACCATTAAGTGTTATTTCAACCATACAAAAGCCAGAAATTCTGGTATTAAGTGATGACTGAGCCATCGCAATTGCCTGGTCCGATGGGAAAACATGTAGCTTTAACTCTGCAACAATCTGTTCCCTAATGAAACTATCAGTGCTACCTGAGTCAATTAAGGCATCTAAAGTATGTCCATTAATTGATGCTTTTGTAGCTGCATGGAATAGGTTCTGAGGACAAGCAGCTGTAATTGGTGTCGTTGCACAAAGAGTGGCTGAAACTCTAGGTGTGTTTCTTCGAGAGAAAACCCGAGAGGAAGCACGATAGATTTTAGCCGGAACATCTTGATAGGCCCTTACCGGGGCAGTTCGGTAGGACTTAGCTTGATAAGCCCTCGTAGAGGCTCTTGATAGGCAAACCTTTGCAAAATGACCCTTTTTGTTGCAATGACTGCAAAACGCATTGCGAGCAGGGCAGAATTTCCGAGGGTGAAACTCATCACCACAAAAGAAGCATTTCTTAGATTGCCAAGAGGCTGCCACAGTGGGGTCATCATCCTCTTCATCAGTGAAGTCATCAGATTGATCGTCAGGGATAAAGTCCTCCCTAATAGAGTTCACCTGTGGCCTCTTAAATTGCCTGACTGTAGTTAAGGCAGCAGACCGAGGTCTGGGCACTGTATAAAGGTCTGCATTTCTTTTTGCCAGATCTAGAGAGCAAGCCATGTCATAAGCTCTCTGAAGCTCAAGTGTCTTACTTTCCAGTAGACGCTGGCGTATAAATGGGGAGGCAAGCCCGCAGATGAAAGCATCACGGATCATTTCTTCACGGTACAGCTCAGCTGAGGCCGCCTGAAAGTTACAGTCCATACTAAGTCTGCGAAGCTCTTGGAGGAATTTATCAATGGATTCCTCCGGCCCTTGTTGGGCTGTAGCTAGTAGATGTCTGGCATAGACCTCATTCGGTGTCTTAGTATATAGTCTTTTAAGCGTCCGAATTGCCTCCTCGTAACTGCCCCATTCCTCAACATACTGAAATACATTCGGAGTGACACAGTTGATGAGTATCCGCAACTTTGTGTCATCATCAGCCTTGCAATATTCAAGAAAATTGTCAAACGTGCGATACCAGTGATTCCACACCTTACCGGCTGCTGGGGTGTTTGGGTCCAAGTCAAGACGCGATGGTTTAAGGATGTTTTCCATGATGGGTGATTCCCTGGATCCTTAGTTCCGAGTTCGTCCAAAAAGTTTGAGTGCGAAGTTTTTCAAAGTTGATTAAATTGTCGTAAGAATGAGCCTTACGCATGGTGAACTTAAAGTAAGCTTTAATCAACTAAAAAGGTGCTACATACAAAAGAGGTCTTACTCTATGCCTCTCCAGGATCCAACTCTCCTCACACACACACATGTGCTAGCCTGCGTCTTGGACATTTGCAGTTCCTCAGCACCCAAACACACGGGCGGTCCTGGGGATTTCTAGAGGTGTATGCTGGATATAATTACCAGCCCTTGTCGTTGATTCACGCGGTCCCGGCTCCGTTCGACTCCAGAGACAAAACCGTGCCTAACAGAGGCATGCGATGAGGCCTAGAGAGTTACGTTCAGGCGGTACAACGAGGCACTCACTTTGGGCGTTCCTGGAGAGTTGACGGACGCGTAGTTACGCGGAGAACCCCGTCCCAGATGGTCGAGAAAAGCAAGCCCTGAATCCCCAAAGTTCAGCATATTTATACCCCGTATAATACACAAAACTGGCTGGGCGATTCCTGGTTACCATGGTCGCAGAGATGCTAGTTGGCCTTCCTGGTGACATCTCTGTCCTGAATTGGTCATCTTGATGAAAACAATGGTAGGCCATTACTGTAGATGAGCAGTTCTCGAATTGCTAACTGTTTGTTAAGTTCTTGACTGCTCCTTCATTGAAAGAGTCCAGAGGTGTTACTTTTGGCCTGCAAACCTCATTGTCCATCCAGACATCCCGGCTCCATGGACATAAGGTGGTTTTCCCCAAATCACACAAGTTCGAATATGAAAAGGCTCCTGCCTTTCATGACGTCAGCAGTTGAGACTGGTCCCATGGCAACCCAAAAGACAGACAGGTCCTGCTATCTTCACAGAAACCAACAGTCAGTCCTTTTTAAAGTCCAAAAGTCCAAACTCCATTTTGAAACGCAGCCCAAGTGCGTCTCCATTTTAAAAGGGTACATATCCATTTTAAAAGTCCAAAAATCCTTCAGGCACATGCACCCACTGATGTTGGCACCGGCCAAACCCTACAGCTGGACCTTGGGTCCTGTTGCTATTCAGACTTCTGCAAATACATGATCCAAGTGCCCATTTTGGTTCCTACGGTAACACCCTCGCCTCTGATTCATAAGGTTGTGGGTTCGAGTCCCACTCCAGAGACTTGAGCACAAAAATGTAGGCTGACACTCCAGTGCAGTGCTGAGGGAGCGCTGCACTGTCGGAGGTGCCGTCTTTCAGATGAGACTTTTAACCGAGGCTCCGTCTGCTCTCTCAGGTGGACGTAAAAGATCCCATGGCCACCATTTCGAAAAAGAACAGGGGAGTTGTCCCCGGTGTCCTGGCCAATATTTATCCTTCAACCGACATCACTAAAAAACAGATTATCTGGTCATTATCTCAATGCTGTGTGTGGGACTTTGCTGCGGCGAATTGGCTGCCACGTTTCCCACATGACAACAGTGACTGCACTTCATTGGCTGTAAAGCGCTTTGGGGCATCCTGAGGTCGGGAAAGGCGCTATATAAATGCAAGTCTTTCTTTATTTCTTTCTTAAGAGGGACTGGCCTGATGATGGAAGCTGCCCATTTCCGGAGTGAGAGCGACCAGTGTTGGCGTATGTAAAAATCACAACAATTGGTGGCAACTAAAGCCAGATCAACATCACCTGCACCATGTTCAATTTTTAAGTCAAATATCAGACTGAAACAGCGGTAAAAACGAGTGCTGTAGTTCAGGAGACCAGGAGCCAGAGTTAAATTTGGATCATTGGGATCGAAAGATCATCAACATGAAACGTTGACTCTGGGCTGGATTTTGATACTGGGCGGGTTGGGGTCATGTTATCCATCCGACTGCAATTGGATGTGGGAGATTGATGCAATTTTCACCTAATTGGGCAATTGAGTTCCAGCATGTGGGAGCCCATGAACCAATTAGTGTTTTCAGTCTGAAAGTCGCCTCTGATGATGTCATCATTGCTGCTGCATTGAAGGTGTGCAAAGACTGCCTGGCCTTTGCTGTGAGAGGACCTTGGGGGAAGAGAGAGAGACCGACCGACCGACCTACCTACCTACCTACCTTTGTCGTGAGAGGACCTGAAGGCAAAATGAGCAGCTACTACTTCTCTCCTTTGTAATAGTGCACCTGCAGCTGATAGTCAGCTTTCGAAATGTACTCCCGCCAGGTTACACAATTGTGGTTCAGAACAGGTGTGCTTCACGTAGAACAAGAGTTAAAATCACAAAGCCCTTTCAAAATGGCATTATAGAGCCAATTTAGTGCTTGTTAAGGGCCTTAACGGCCTATCCCGTCTCTTAAAGGCGGGTCGGAGTCGGGACCAGCAGACACGATTTAATGAAAATTGCATGGAGGCGGGATGGAGGCGGACTTGTGCCCCCCCGCCAGTTTTCGCAATTTTAACCCCCCACACGCCTCCAAACCCGCCTCCACGGATAAATGAAAAGCCAGCCCAAGGTCTCTCGCTCCACAGAAGCTGCCTGACTCGCTGAGTATTTCCAGCATTTTCTGTTTTTTAATTTCAGATTCCCAGCATCCGCAGTATCTTGCTTTTGTTTTAGATTTGAATCATCTGGGTATGGAACAAAGGGACAAAGGAGTGTGCCTCCTGGTTGGCAGTGCTCAAACATGAGGCGTCAAAGGCGCTGGAGAAGATAGCTCAGCACAAGAACAAGGAGGATGAATAAGAGCGACAATGCCGGCACTAGAGGGAAGAAAAGGATCAGCGGTGAAAAGATAAGGCTGCGGATAAGTAAAGCACACGCACTTGAATGAGCAGAGAGGTTTATTGTCTAAAAAACCAAGGAGCAGGAACCCATCCTCTTCAGAATTCCGAGCAGCATAATTTTACTGATTCTAATCGTATTTCAAATGTTAAAAAAGGTGGATGCCACAGACGGATTTTTAAAGGCTACTGAATTGATAGCAAACCAAGGATAAGGAACTGTAACAGAGGGACTGGTCGCGTCACTGCGTTCTCCTGATGGACAGCGCAGAAAAGGATGCTGTGAAACCAGTGACCCTTTCACCTGATGCCAGAGCCTGCAGGAGAGGAATGGAGTTACAGGGGGTGATTGTGCAATCCCATTCTCCCGGCAGAGGGCAACTGTGGAGGGAGAGTGGGCCAGAGACCGGACCACAAGGTTGCAGTTCCAATTCTCCAACATCCTGGTTGGAGCCCAAGGGAGCGGAGTCGTAGATCACTGGTGGTGCAGATTGAAGATAGATTGAAATGTTGGTCACTGGGTGAAAATGTAACAGGTTATAAAACAACAACGACAACTTGCATTTATATAGCGCCTTTAACGTAGTAAAACGTCCCAAGGCGCTTCACAGGAGCGTTATCAAACAACATTTGACGCCAAGCCATGCTGCAGAAGGAGATAATAGGACAGGTGAACATATAATCGTCACAAGCCGTTGGTTTTAAAGAGTGACTTAAAGGAGGAGAGAGACAGTAGAGAGGCAGAAAGGTTAAGGGAGGGAATTCTAGAGCTTAGGACCTAGGCAGCTGAAGGCACGGCCACCAATGGTGGAGCGATGAAAATCAGGAATGTGCAAGAGGCCAGAATTGGAGGAACGTAGAGATCTCAGAGGGTTAGGGCTGGAGGAATGTAACAATTAACATTTAAAGGACCATTTTCTAGATGATGCAAGAGATTTCTGGGTAAGGATAATGAACGCAAGACTCTGAATCAGATGACTAGGTGAGATGATCATTTCAACAACAACTTGCATTTAGATAGTGTCGTTAACAGACAGAAATGGATACTGGGACAAAGAAGGAAATCTTTCAGGAGGGGTGACCAAAAGCTTGGTCAAAGGACGGCATTAAAGGAGGAGAGAGAGATGAAGAGGAGGAGGGATTTAGGGAGGGAATTCCAGGAGTGTGGGGCCTAGATGACTGAAGATAGGGCTGTCAATAGTGGGGTAAATGGAAGGGAGAATATAGAAAAGGCCAGAGTCATCGGAACAGAGAGTTCAGGGAGGTCATAGGGCTGGAGGTGGTTACAGAGATAGAGAAAAGCAAGGCCATGAAGGGATTTAAACATGAGGATGAACATTTTCCATTGGAGGTATTGGAGGACCAGGAGCCAATGCAGATCAACGTGCACAGGGTTGATGGGTGAACAGAACAGGATACCGGCAGCAGAGTTTTGGATGAGCTGAAGATTACAGGGGGTGGAGGACGAGAGGCCGTCCAGGAGTGCAATGGAATAGTCGAATCTGCAGGTAACAAAGGTATGGATGAGAGTTTCAGCAGTAGATAAGCTGTGGTAAGTCAGAGGCGGGTGATGTTACAGAGGTGGCGGAAAGTAGGTGGCCTTTGTGATGAAGCTTAGCTCAGGGTTAAATAGGACACTGAGATTACAAACAGTCTGGTTCAGCCTGAGACAATGAGAGGGGGATAGAATCAGTGGCAAGGGTACGGAGTTTGTGGCAGGGGCCGAAGATGATGGCTTCAGTCTTCCCGAGGTTTAAGTGGAAGAAATTGAGGCTCATCCAAGACTGGATATTGGATAATCGGTCTGACAACACAGTGGAGGGGTTGAGGAAGGTGGTGAAGATAGAGAGCTGGGTGTTATCAACGTTCATCTGGAAGCTGAGTCAATGTCTGAAGATGATGTCACCATGTAGATGAGGAAGAGGAGGGCACCAAGGACAGATCCTTAGGAGACTCTGGAGGTAACGTGTGGGAAGAGAAGCCATTGTTGGAATAGAATAAAAGGAAAAGGGGGTGGGGTAGCATTGCTGGTTAAAGAGGAGATTAATGCAATAGCTAGGAAGGACATCAGCTTGGAGGATGTGGAATCAATATGGGTTGAGCTGCAGAACACCAAAGGGCAGAAAACGTTAGTGGGAGTTGTGTACAGACCTCCAAACAGCAGTAGTGAGGTGGGGGAGGGTATGAAACAGGAAATCAGAGGTGCATGCAAAAAAGGCACGGCAGTTATCATGGGTGACTTTAATATGCATATAGATTGGGCTACTCAAACAGGAAGCAATACGGTGGAGGAGGATTTCCTGGAGTGTTTAAGGGATGGTTTCCTAAACCAATATGTTGAGGAACCAACTCGAGGGGAGGCCATCCTGGACTGGGTGTTGTGTAATGAGGAAGGACTAATCAGCAATCTTGTGGTACGAGGCCCCCTGGGGAAGAGTGACCATAGTATGGTGGAGTTCTACATTAGGATGGAGAAGGAAACGGCTGCCCAAAACTCACCTCTGTGAGCAAGATTGTTCCAAGTCAGGGCCGCCACCATACTTATGGTGGACGATAGGCAGACCTCTGAAAACGAGTTACTAGGGTGGGCCAGAAAGCGGTAAGCTAGTAACGATATTAATATATTATGGAGAAAGGCGAGGAACCCGATTGGGGCCCGCCAGGATCCATGAGTCGGCTCTACACCGAGGACCAAAAGGGTTTGATTGATAAAATGATGTAAAAAGAAAAAAAAAGAGAGAAATTTAAAGTTTTACCGACATGGAAGTTATTAATGTCTGTGCCGAGACAAATAAAACACAAGATTTGTTGAGTGAAAGGAATCGTAAAAGGAATGCTGGAATTTCAGTTTGTGAGAAAGTGTGTGTTAAAGTGTCAAAGGTTTCCTGACTATGAATGTTTAAGAAGTTACAGTATTTATTTTGTCTGAAAGTCTGTCTTAAAAAAAAAGTGTCTGTCATTTTTGTTTTAGCTCCACCCACTCTTTTGTACAGAGAGCTAAAGCTGTTTAACCCTTTGAAGACTTGTCTTGAAGGATGGACAAGCGTGTGTTGTTTTAAGTTTGTTAATTGTTTTACAAAAGATAAGCTTCAGCCTTGAAGTCACAGTTGCCAATGTGCCTGGAAGAAAATGAATTTGAATGTTTACAAGGCATGGGTAATTGTTTCTTTGTTAATGTGGCTATGGTTTCTTTCTTTTCCAAGTGATACTGGTTAGTTTAAAAGAAAAATTTGATCTAGATTGAATTGGAGTTATTGAGGTTGATTGACCTATTAAAAACCAGACTTTCATTGTGGCCACGGTGAAATTCTGGTTGGTGTAAATTTGTGTAGACCACATTGAATAAGATATTTAATGGTCTGAAACCAGACTTTAAAATATTTACAGTCTTGGATACAGAACGGGTTCTGATCCATACCATTGGCAGAGGAATCACAAGGGAAATTCACCTTTACTGTCAGGGATAGACAGTATACATGAACCAGGGTCCCGCAGGGGTTCCACAATAATCCAAGTATATTCCACCATGTACTGAGTCAAGCCTTAGACGAGTTAGACCTATCAAAGTATCAGAGTGCCCTACTTCAATATGTCGATGACATAATGATTGCATCAGAGGATGCCAAAGGACATATGGGAGCACTTTGGATGCTGTTGGGGGGGATGACTTATCAGGGGAAGGCGGCAGCAGCCAACTTCCCGGCACCATGGGTGGCTCTGCTGCACAGGCTGGGAGGAAAAAGTGTGGAAGAGCTATAGTGATAGGGGATTCAATTGTAAGGGGAATAGATAGGCGTTTCTGCGGCCGCAATCGAGACTCCAGGATGGTGTGTTGCCTCCCTGGTGCAAGGGTCAAGGACGTCTCGGAGCGGCTACAGAACACTTTGGAGGGGGAGGGTGAACAGCCAGTTGTCGTGGTGCACATAGGCATCAACGATATAGGTAAAAAATGGGATGAGGTCCTAAAAGCAGAATATAGGGAGTTATGAGGTAAATTAAAAAATAGGACCTCAAAGGTAGTAATCTCAGGATTGCTACCAGTGCCACGTGCTAGTCAGAGTAGAAATAAGAGGATATTTCAAATGAATACGTGGCTAGAAGAATGGTGCAAGGGGGAGGGATTCAAATTCCTTGGACATTGGAACCGGTTCTGGGGGAGGTGGGACCAGTACAAACGGGACGGTCTGCACCTGGGCAGGGCCGGGACCGATGTCCTAGGGGGAGTGTTTGCTAGTGCTGTTGGGGAGGGTTTAAACTAAAGTGGCAGGGGGTTGGGAACCTGAGCAGGGAGACAGAGGAAAGGGAAATAAGGATAAAAGCTAAAGACAGGAAGGAGAAAAACAAAAGTAGAAGGCAAAGAACTCAACGGTTTAAATCAAACATGGTCACAGTAAATAATAATTCATATAGGTCTGAGAGCGTTAAAAAAACAAGCCTGAAGGCTTTGTGTCTTAATGCAAGGAGCATTCGGAACAAGGTGGATGAATTAGCTGCGCAAATAGAGGTAAATGAACACGATTTGATTGGGATTACAGAAACATGGCTCCAGGGTGGCCAAGGCTGGGAACTCAACATCCAGGGTTATTCAATATTTAGGAAAGATAGGCAAAAAAGAAAGGGAGGTGGGGTAGCATTGCTGGTTAAAGAGGGGATTAACACAATTGAAAGGAAGGATATTAGCTCTGATGATGCGGAATCTGTATGGGTAGAACTGAGAAATAACAAGGGGCAGAAAACGTTAGTGGGAGTGTTATATAGACCTCCAAACAGTAATACGGAGGTTGGGGATGGCATTAAAAGGGAAATTAGAGAAGCATGCAGTAAGGGCACAGCAGTCATCATGGGTGACTTTAATTTACATATAGATTGGGCTAACCAAATTAGTAAAAATACTGTGGAGGAGGAATTCCTAGAATGTTTACGAGATGGTTTTCTGGAACAATATGTCGAGGAACCAACCAGAGATCAGGCCATCTTAGACTGGGTATTATGCAACGAGAAAGGATTAATTAGCAATCTTGTTGTATGAGGCCCCAAGGGTCAGAGTGATCATAATATGATAGAATTCTTCATTAGGATGGAGAGTGAAGTAGTTGAATCAGAGACTAGGGTCCTGAATTTAAATAAAGGAAACTACGATGGTATCAGGCGCGAATTGGGTAGGATTGATTGGGGAATGTGACTCAAGGGGTTGACGGTGGATAGGCAATGGCAAACATTCAAAGACTGCATGGATGAACTACAGAATTTGTTCATCCCAGTGTGGCATAAGAATAAAACAAAAAGGGTGACTCAACCGTGGCTAACAAGGGAAATTAGGGATAGCATAAGATCCAAGGAGAGGGCATATAAATTGGCCAGAAAAAGCGGTAGCCCTGAGGATTGGGAGCAGTTTAGGATTCAGCAAAGGAGGACAAAGGGATTAATTAAGAAGGGGAAAATAGAATATGAAAGTAAGCTTGCTGGGAACATAAAAACTGACTGTAAGAGCTTTTATAGACATGTGAAGAGAAAAAGATTAGTGAAATCAAGTGTAGGTCCCTTGCAGTCAGAAGTGGGGGAAGTTATAATGGGGAACAAAGAAATGGCAGCCCAATTAAATGCATATTTTGGTTCTGTCTTCACAAAGGAGGACACAAATAACCTCCCAGAGATGTTGGAGAACATAGGGTCTGATGAAAGGGAGGAACTGAAAGAAATCAGTATTTGCAGGGAAATGGTGTTCGGGAAATTGACGGTATTGAAGGCCGATAAATCCCCAGTGCCTGATAATCTACATCCTAGGGTACTTAAGGAAGTGGCCCTAAATAGTAGATGCATTGCTGATCATCTTCCAACATTCGATGGAATCTGGAACTGTACCCATGGATTGGAGGGTAGCTAATGTTACCCCACTATTCAAAAAGGGTGGTAGAGAGAAAGCGGGGAATTACAGACCGGTAAGCCTGACATCGGTAGTGGGGAAAATGCTAGAGTCCATTATAAAGGATGTAATAGCTGAGCATTTGAAAAACCGTGACAGGATCGGACAAAGTCAACATGGTTTTACAAAAGGTAAATCGTGCTTGACTAATCTACTGGAATTTTTTGAGGATGTAACTGGGAAAATAGATAAGGGAGAACCAGTAGATGTGGTGTATTTGGACTTTCAAAAGGCTTTCGATAAGGTCCCGCATAAGAGATTAGCGGGTAAAGTTAAGGCACATGGGATTGGGGGCAAGGTATTGACTTGGATAGAGAACTGGTTGGCGGACAGAAAGCAGAGAGTAGGAATTAATGGGTCTTTTTCCGAGTGGCAAGCAGTAAATAGTGGGGTACCGCAGGGATCGGTCCTTGGGCCCCAGCTATTCACAACACAATATACATTAATGATCTAGATAAGGGAATTAAATGTAATATCTCCAAGTTTGCAGATGAGACAAAGCTGGGTGGGAGTGTGTGCAGCGAGGAGGATAGCGAGACCCTTATTTAAAAAGGGCAGTAGACAGAAGGCTGGTAACTATAGACCGGTTAGCCTAACATCTGTGGTAGGTAAAATTTTGGAGTCCATTATTAAGGAAACAGTAACAGGACATTTGGATAATCATAATTTAATAGGACAAAGTCAGCATGGTTTTACGAAGGGGAAGTCATGTTTGACAAATTTGCTGGAGTTCTTTGAGGAAGTAACATATAGAGTGGATAACGGGGAACCAGTGGACGTAGTGTATTTAGACTTCCAAAAGGCATTTGACAAGGTGCCACACAAAAGATTATTGCTTAAGGTAAAAAATCACGGGATTGGGGGTAATATTCTGGCATGGATAGAGGATTGGCTATCTAACAGAAAGCAAAGAGTTGGGATAAATGGTTCATTCTCAGACTGGCAATCAGTAACTAGTGGTGTTCCACAGGGGTCAGTGCTGGGTCCCCAACTCTTCACAATCTATATTAACGATTTGGAGGAAGGGACCAAGTGTAACATATCAAAATTTGCAGATGATACAAAGATGGGAGGGAAAGTAGTGAGTGAGGAGGACATAAAAAACCTGCAAGGGGACATAGACAGGCTAAGTAAGTGGGCAGAGATTTGGCAGATGGAATACAACACTGGAAAGTGTGAGGTGATGCACTTTGGCAGGAAAAATCCTAGAGCAATTTATTATCTTAATGGCAAGAAACTGGAGAGTACTGAAGTGCAAAGGGATCTGGGGGTCCTGGTGCACGAAACTCAAAAGGTTAGTATGCAGGTGCAGCAAGTGATTAAGAAGGCAAATGGAATGTTGGCTTTCATTGCTAGGGGGATAGAATATAAAAATAGGGAGGTATTGCTTCAGTTGTACAAGGTATTGGTGAGACCGCACCTGGAATACTGCATACAGTTTTGGTGTCCTTACTTAAGGAAAGACATCCTTGCTCTCGAGGCAGTGCAAAAAAGGTTCACTCGGTTAATCCCGGGGATGAGGGGGTGGTCATATGAGGAGAGGTTGGGTAGATTGGGACTCTACTCATTGGAGTTCAGAAGAATGAGAGGCGATCTTATTGAAACATATAAGATTGTGAAGGGGTTGGATCGGGTGGATGCGGGGAGGATGTTCCCGATGACGGGTGAGACGAGAACTAGGGGACATAGTCTTAGAATAAGGGGCTGCTCTTTCAAAACTGAGATGAGGAGGAACTACTTCACTCAGAGGGTGGTAGGTCCATGGAATATGCTGCCACAAAAAGCTGTAGAAGCTACAACATTAATTAAATTTAAAACAGAAATAGACAGTTTCCTAGAAGTAAAGGGCATTAAGGGTTACGGGGAGCGGGCAGGAATTTGGACATGAGTCTAGGTTCGGATCGGTCATGGCCCTGTGGGTAGTGGAGCGGGCCCAGGGACTGTGTAGCCTGATTCTGCTCCTATTTCGTGTGTGCAATTCTGTTAGATGCAGGAGATAGTTCTGTGATAGATAGTAGATCGGCGGTTAGGATCAGAAAACTCCAGGATGATCTGGACAGGTTGGGTGAGTGGGCAGAAGCGTGGCAGATGCAATATAACGTGGATAAGTGCGAGGTTATCCACTTTGGTGTCAAAAACAGAAAGGCAGACTATTATCTGAATGGCAATAGATTGGGAGAAGGGGAAGTGCAACGAGACCTGGGTGTCCTTGTGCACCAGTCGCTGAAAGTAAGCATGCAGGTGCAGCAGGCGGTGAAGAAGGCAAATGGTATGTTGGCCTTCATAGCGAAAGGGTTTGAGTATAGGAACAGGGATGTCCTGCTGCAGTTGTACAGGGCTTTGGTGAGACCACACCTTGAGTACTGTGTGCAGATTTGGTCGCCTTATCTGAGGAAGGATGTTCTTGCCATGGAAGGAGTTCAGCGAAGATTCACAAGGCTGATACCTGGGATGGCAGGAATGACATATGAGGAGAGATTGGGTCGATTGGGCTTATACTCACTGGAGTATAGAAGAATGAGAGGGGATCTCATCGAAACATATAAAATTCTGACAGGTCTGGACAAACTAGATGCAGGAAGAATGTTCCCGATGGTCGGAGAGTCCAGAACCAGGGGTCATAATCTACGGATAACGGGTAAACCATTTAGGACAGAAATGAGGAAGAATTTCTTCACCCAGAGAGTGGTGAACCTGTGGAATTCTCTACCACAGAAGGTAGTTGAGGCCAAGTCATTAAATATATTCAAGGATGAGTTAGATATATTTCTTAAAGCTAAAGGTATCAAGGGATATGGGGAGAAGGCAGGTACAGGGTACTGAGTTTAGATGATCAGCCATGATCTCATCGAATGGCGGAGCAGGCTCGCGGGGCCGAATAGCCTACTCCTGCTCCTATCTTCTATGTTTCTATGCATTACTAGCCACCCTCCAGACACTTAAGAAAGCTGGCTTTAAATTGAACTCAAAAAGGCACAGGTTGGACTGTCCAAAGTAAAGTATCTAGGACACGAAATTAACCAGGGGTATAAGGCACTCCTGCAGAAGCAAAAGGCAGCCATAAAAGACATGCCAAGGCCAGAGACCGTCCGGGGAGTGAGGAAAATGTTGGGACTATTTAACTACTACAGGAATTTTATATCAGACTTTGCAGGGAAAGCAGAGCCGATTCAACGGTTAGTTAAAGAGGGATCCAGTAGTGAAGGCAATGCCACGATGTGTGGCTGCAATAGATTGTGCCACAAGAATTGAAAAAAACCTTTGAACTACAATTTAAGTTAAGCTGGTGTGTAAAACTGAGAAGAACAAAAAGTTTGTTTAACAAAAGATTAAGTTTTGGTCTAAGATTTAACCTTGGAGTCGCGGTTGCTATGGTGAAATCTTCCAAAGCAGTTTGATTTGATTTGCTTAAATGTGGAAAAACTAATTTTTCTCCAGCTATATTCAATGTTTTTACAGTATTTTGGAAAGGCATCTGAAGAAAGGACAATAAGAAATATGATGTAATTTATGGTTTTCTACAAGCATGTACTAGTTTGTTTTGTTTTATCTGTTCTGTTCGTGTTCAGTTAAAGCGTGAAAACGCAACTGTCTTTTCCGATCAGGAGAGTTTTTTTTAATTTACGTGAAATGACGCAATTGCGTGCGTCTGACAATGTTTCGCTCCGCAATCTTAAAAAAAAAAACCTGCAAAGGAGTTAACCCTTTCCACTGACAGCTGTTTAAGTTATAGAAATGAAATTGAACATTGACAAAACCTGTCAGTTCAACAGTACTGCTGTTTGGATTTCGGGATAATTTTGAAATGACAAAATGAACTCAGGCACTATATATTGGGTTACTTTTGGGAAAATAAAAGATCCTCTAAAATAATGACAAATAAAAAGTGTTAATAACTTGGACCAAGTGAGAATGTTTGATCTATGTTTTCAATCTTAAATATTGTACTAGACAGTAAAGTTTCTCCAGGGCTCATGAATGAGATATGAATGGTAATTAAAGGGAAGTGATTGAAGGTGTAAGATTGAAACAGGAGAATTACACTACTGAATGGGAATTTAAAAAACTTTCTGGTGAAAGTCAGGAAAGAGTAGCTAAGAATAGTAAATTGATAGCTTTCTCTTGGAGACATTTGTGTCCCTGCCTATAATGAACTTTTTTAAGAAAACTGAATTTGATAGCCTGGCCACTATCCAAGACATCAGGACCATGCAGAGGAAGATGAACAAAGACCTCCAGACAATCTTTTGATAAGATACCTGAAGGCCCGAGAAAGGCACATGTGGCATGATATGGAGATACCGATATGAGTGTGCAAATGTGATTTGTTACATGTGAGGCAGTTGCCATCTGGGAATGTATGTTGAATCTGCACTAAAGAATGGGTCTCAGTCTGCTCAGTTACTTGACAACAGCAAAACATGAAATGGTTAATGTGGTTCAGGAGAGCGAGACAACTTTTAAAGCATTGACACATACTCCGTCGAGAAACTATCTAATTAATGAAACAATCAGAATAGAGTTAAAAACACTGGTACCTGTTAGAGAGATTGAAATTGAAGTTGAAGTGGAGAGTTACATGGAATCTGGATTGGGACAATTGAGGGCTAAGGAGAAATCATGTTTAGTAAGAATTATCCACAAGATGGATATGAGTAAAAGAGATCTGGAGAATCTTTTGTCCATGATTTGTTGATTAGATGTTAAACTGTAATGTCGCTTGAAATGATTGTAAGACTGAATTTAACTGTGACTGTAATAATTGTGTTTTGTAGGTAACAGAGCGTGGGGAAAACCAGTACGAATCCAGTATGAGGTGATTTTGGTGGTGCCTCCTGTGTCACTACTACTGCAATTACCATGCTTTATGGGTCTAACAGGACCTGTCCCATCAACCAACACGTTTTTAAGTATGAGCTACACAATTATGTGGCACAATTCGGATACTACATTCCCCTGTTGTCTAAGGGTACCAGTGAGCTCATGATGCGACTGAACTCCTCCCTAAAGCATTTTTATGTTTTGGAGGAAGACAACTCAAGAATAGATATTGAAATTGACAGCATAGAGGACAACTCACACTGGTGGGATATTGGGCTTAATATATCAGCACACCCTTAGATTTGTATTATTTCACACGCTCTGGTAGTTCTCTAACTTGTAATGATAGTGTATTTGATATATGTAACCTATGTAGTAAGATACATAAGCCAATTGGGTACTCATGCTTATGACTAACCAGCACTAACAAATTAATTGAGCACACCGAAAGAGAAGATCCGAAGCAATATAGAGGAGACCCCAGGCGGGGTAACATCAGGAAAGATAGAAGAAACAGAGGATACCCCAGGCGGGGCAGAATTGGAACACCGGAACAATGAATTGAATTTGAGTAAGGGGTCAGAGGTTGCTCCTTCTCCTCCAAGGAATGGACTGTTGGAAGAGAGAAATCTTCAAGACTCCCTACTAACTAACGCCCAAGTTGAGAGAGCAATAAGAACTAGCTAGATTAGCCAAGAGCCGATTGTGAGAAGTCAATAAGGATATTTCCTTCTCAAAGAAGGGAATTGAAAGAAATAGCTGTTAGATTCAAAGATGGGTTTTAATTCTTAGAACAGAAACTGACAACATGCAGCCAAGAACGGATAGCAGATATGCATTCGGGGTAGTACATGATTATATGACAGCTTGGGGGAGACGAGGGTTTGTCACAACAGGTGGAGACCACATCAACAACGGATAGAAGCCCTTTTGGAAGCTGCGAAGGCTCCCACACGGGCAGCAGTAGTAAAGATAAAAGCCCATCAGAAGATAGAAACCCCTCAACAGGAGGGAAACAGAGCGACAGATTTAGCAACACAACAAGCATTAAAACAAGAAAGGGTTATAGAGACGGTAGCTAGTGTACAGGTGGAGGAGGTGGATATTAAAAGATTACACAAGGACACCCCGCCTGGAGAAAAGCAGGGATGGTATCGTGTAGGAGGCAGAGAAGATGAAGAAGGGATTTGGCGGAAAAACGGGAAAGTAATAGCCCCCGTTTGCATTCGGCAAACGCTCTTGAACTTACACCACGGCAGTGACCACACTGGAAGGGGGGGGCAATGATTCATTTAATAGAACAAGAATGGTGGTGGCCAGGTGTAGGGAGGGATGTAGCAAAATACTGTCAGAGGTGCCTAACGTGTGCACAATATAATCCAGGACAGCCGGTAAAAAAAAAATACAGATGGCCCATCAGCCAAGACCAAGGGGTCCCTGGGTAAAGATACAAATAGACTTTACGGGACCCCTACCAATCTCAAGGGGAAGGGTATACTGCCTAGTGGTAATAGATCAATTCACGCGATGGGTGGAAGCTTTCCCCACATGAAACTGCACAGCTGCCACAGTGGCCCGGATAATGGCAGAGGAAATAATACCGCGCTGGGGGTTCCCACTCAAATCGACACTGACCAGGGAATCCATTTCACGGGAAAGGTAGTAAAGAATATCTGTGCGTGGATGGGAATAAAACAAAAATTTCACATTCCCTACCGTCCTCAGAGCTCTGGGATGGTGGAACGAATGAATCGGACCCTAAAAACCGCATTAGCAAAAGCTCTGAGCGAAAACCACCAATTTTGGGTAGATGCTCTGCCCGCAGTCCTGATGAAATTACGAGCTATCCCTAATCGAACGACAGGCTTATCTCCCTATGAATTAATGACAGGGCGAGCAATGCAACTCCCTTATGGAATTATAACGGGAGGAGAGGAACTAGGACCCTTACAGGACAGGATCCGCCGGTATGTCCTTGAATTAAGCAAGCAGTTAAAAGAAATGAGACAGCAGGTTAGAGAAAGACAGGAAGAAAAGGATAAAAATTTAGACTTGACTGCGTTAACAAATGTTCCCTCTGCAGGAACGAAAGTAATGTTTAAGGTCCTGCCTCCAAAGCCGGGGTTTGCCCCAAGATGGTCCGGTCCTTATCAAGTCCTTATCAGTGGAGACACGTGTGCCTGTATTGATAGAAAGGGAATGGGAAGGTGGAAACACTGGACCCAGCTAAAGACCTATAACCCTTCACCAGTGTAGAAATGGACGCAACAAAACAAATACCGGGTATAAGGAGTGAGGAAGAGTGGATACCGTATACAGAATGGGAATGGCCCCTGGTAAGGGGATTGGTCTGGGCATTATGCATCATTCTGATTTGCTTCACATTGGGTTGGAGTAAATGCGAGCAGAAATATGAATTAAAGGTGACCAGGAGTGGGTACGATGGTGCAACCTTCACGTATGGGACGTGGAATCTCGGTACAATTCGAAACATGACCAGTGGGGGGCCAATGAAGGGTAAAATCATGATAATGAATAACATATGGAGTAGGTATGAAGCCTATAATAACACTTACTTCATATGTGGACATAAAGCTTACCCGTGGCTCCCCTACAATTGGACGAGGTCTTGTTATCTGGGGTATGTCGTACCCTTTGTACATCACTGCCTAAACCTCAAGGAACACCCAGCCTATCGTTATAAACGAGAGATTACTGTGGCTGAAAGATACTTCGCGATCTATTTACCCCCATACGGAGTCGCGAGAGCTATTAAAGAGATACGGTTGTTGGCAGAGGTTTTAGAACAGGTTGGGAATGATACAGCAGAAGCTCTAATAGACATTAACGCCGAGATGGTAGCGATAAGGACAGTGATGCTACAGAACCGAATGGCACTTGATTACCTCCTAGCAGAAAAAGGGGGAACATGTGCATTGATTGGGACAGAGTGCTGTACATACATTCCTGACAGTTCAGAAAATATAACTGATTTGGCTGAGCACATACAGAGGGAAGTTCGGAAGTTACACGAAACCACAGGGGCAAACTGGTGGGAATGGTTGTTTGGGGGATCATGGGGTTCATATTTGATGCATGGACTGATAATTATTCTTGTAATTGGAATAGCATTCTGTGTTACATTGATGATTTTAAATGCATGTTGTAAGGCAGCTATGGCTAGAATGATGCCGGTTGCTGTAGTCAATATTGAACCAAGCAATGAACAGCTACTACAGGATATCTATATGTAAAGCTCTTTTCTTTTCATACAGACCACCAGACACCCGACACCAAGGATAGATAGAAGGGAGAGGCGAATTTATCAACACAGATATAATCCGAGGATGATAAATGCGGGAAAGAAGTCGATATCCCTGACCAGAATTTTTAATTTGGTACGGGACTGAAAGGAGGGAGTGAAGGGGAGTGAAGGGGTTAATTTGAACTCATGTTAAATTAAAATAAATAATTTCTCGTTTCTGTATGAAATAGAATAAGAACCCAGGTGGAGAGATAAGCATGGTTGAGAGTTGAGAACTTAGCAACATTCAAGGCCAGAATACAATATACAAGTGTGAGAATAAGACAGTGGCCCCTTACTCAGGCAGCATATATACGTCATTGAATTGCTTTTAGTTTGTAGCTGACAAAGATAAGAAATATAACGAATTAATGGTTTAGTTTGAATTGACATAATTGTTTAGTTTGAATTGACATAATTGTAATCATGTGATATTTTGTAACTATGTGATTGGATAATTCTTAAATAAAAGGTTGTAATTGACAACGGGAGGTCGAGAAGCTGTAGTCACCAGGCCGGGTAAGGTCTGTGACGCTTCTCCCAGAGATCTCTGAATATTAAATAAACTATTTTGCTTTTACCTATCAACACAGACTGGAGTGAAATAATTTCTCCCTAACACTCTCTAGGATGAGTTATGTGTGTTTTTGGCAGAGGAAAGTAAGCCGGATACCGACAAATGTAGTCCAGCCTAATCTGGTGATAGGTGACTACACCAGTGGAACTCCTGTAGACTGAAAATTTTAGAGGAGTGGGGATAGGGGTGGATCAAGGTGAGGTGAAGGACTAAAGTGTGATTTGGTGATAAGGGCTCCACCGGCACTGAGGCGGTTTTGGCGGAGCAGGTGGTGGAAAGTATTGCCAGGCAGGGAGGCTTCAGTAACGGGGGAGGGTGTCACCAGCCGTGAGCCAAGTTTCAGTCAAAGCCAAGATGTCAATGCAATCGTCGCAATAAGTTTAAGGATGGCGGGGGTCTTGTTCGCGAGTGAGCAGACATTCTAGAGGGAACTACCCTGGAGGTGGCGATTGTTGGTCCACTGTCAGGGTCTAAGGAGGCAGTGGTGGGTCAGGTGAGTGGGATGGGAAGGGAGGTGGTGAGGTCTGCCCACAGAGGGAAGGTCGGTGAGAGAGGAGGAGGGGACAGTTGGGGTTGCTGCTTGTATGGAAGCAAGGACAGGTGCCGTGATGGACCCTTCGGAGAGAGGCACTGAGGGAAGCTGCGGACACATTAAAGGGGGATTCAAGCCTGGGATGGCAGTGGAGTAGTGATGGGTTGGGGTAGGGATTTGGGTGGGGGTGGGGGGGTGGATAAAGTAGCCAAGAGAGGAGAAAAGAAAGTCGGCATGACTGGGTGACAGGAAGGGGAGGAGAGAAGAAAGAAGAGCCGAGAGGGGCCAAGAGAAAAACAAAGGGAGCGAGAAGTCATGGGTTCAGCAGACAAAGTGAGCGCACAAACGGACACAGAGGGAATTTGAGTTGCTCAGGCATGGCAGAGATAAAAATTCAGTTGATTAGCGCCTCACATTGGGCGCTAACGGGGCGCAAAGCAACTAGCGCCCAGGCGCGGCGATGTTTGCGCCGCTCGCGAAATTGACCAGACATTTTGTGGCGGCGCTAAACACTACCGCCACGATCTCCTGCGCCCGCAGATCGTGACGTCAGTCGAGCGTGCAACGCCCCAGACCGGATATTGAGTCGCGCCCCCTGCCTTTCCGCCTGCCGCTAGCAACGACGGGTAGAGGGGAACGTTCTGCACTCGGGAAGGGGCTGGGGGAGCGCTATTTAAAGGTGGCCGCTTCCTGCCTTTATTTGTCAGCAAAATTTTTGGTTTTAACGCTGTCCTAAGGAGTTTTGGCCCTCAGCACCACTCTTGAGGTTCCTAAGCGCCGAGCTCTTTCCCTGGGCCTATCCATTAGTGCTTCCAACACAACTGCTTTAGAGGTCTCTCCAGGCCGAGATTCAACGCGGCAATGAGCAGGGAGTGGCTGGCCAGCGAGATGGCCCCTCCCCTTTAAGAACTGGCCGGCGCCAGTCTGTCTGTGTTCCATTGCTGACTGACATCGCCTGAGCTTCGCCAGCGCTCTGAGGTAGCGCCTCGCTCCTCGACGTTAGCGCCTTAAGACAGGTGTGTAGCGCCTGATTTAGCGCTCAAATCACCTCCAGGGGCGATAAGAGGCTAAGTTTGCAGTTGGAGGCGATAATTAGCGCCGGGCGCTAAACTTTGCGCCCGGCCGATAATAACGCCCCAAACGGGACGATACCGAATTTCTCCCCCTAGAAGTGATGTGCCCTGGTCATAAACAGAGGACCTTCCCCCCTTAATCCAGGTGCCTTGTATCTAATCGATCAGAAATTGTCACACTCAATACACTGGGTGCCTCAATGTTACAATAAAATGTTACAATATCTAATTAACCAACTGTCAGCCCACAGTGGAAAACTTCACTGGATCAACAGCCTCACTGAGCACTAAATCACTCCTCAAAGCAAGCTCACAAACCCAACACTACTCCTCTGCCTTCCAACTCTGCTTCCCTCATTCCAGGCTTGAATAAGCTTCCAGCTACCCTTTGTGCCTCTCCGACGGGCCCATCGTACCACCTGTCGCTGCCTCCACACAGCAGAAATTATTCTGTCAGCGAGGCTCCCTCTGCAGGTTCAGTGGGTAAAGGTGCCGATCAACGTTCCCTTTCATTTTTTTTATTGAGTGTGCGGCCCCCGTTAACGGAACTGCGCGGCCCATTCTAAATACCGCAGCGGGCAGTTTTCCACATTGAAAAGCCGGTGAGCCGGCTGCGCGGGAGGTCCAGAGCGTTGCGCCGCCGCACAGCTTAAAGGGAACATTCGAGCTGATTCCCTGATGAATTACTGGATAAAGGCACCTCATTCCGTCTTTAGCTGAGTCAATGTGTCGCTCTCTCTCTCTCTCTCTCAGTCAATGTTTTGCTCTCTCTCTCTCTGTCAATGTGTAGCTCTCTCTCTCTCTCTCAGTCAATGTGTAGCTCTCTCTCTCTGTCAATGTGTTGCTCTCTCTCTCTCTCAGTCAATGAGTAGCTCTCTCTCTCAGTCAATGTGTTGCTCTCTTTCTCTGTCAATGTGTTGTTCTCTCTCTCTCTCTGTCAATGAGTAGCTCTCTCTCTCTCTCAGTCAATGTGTTGCTCTCTCTCTCTGTCAATGTGTTGCTCTCTCTCTCAGTGAGTGTGTAGCTCTCTCTCTCTGTCAATGTGTTCTCTCAGTCAATGTTTTTGCTCTCCTCTCTCTTCTCTGTCAATGTGTTGTTCTCTCTCTCTCTCTGTCAATGAGTAGCTCTCTCTCTCTCTCAGTCAATGTGTTGCTCTCTCTCTCTGTCAATGTGTTGCTCTCTCTCTCAGTGAGTGTGTAGCTCTCTCTCTCTGTCAATGTGTTCTCTCAGTCAATGTTTTGCTCTCTCTCTCTCTGTCAATGTGTAGCTCTCTCTCTCTCTGTCAATGTGTTGTTCTCTCTCTCTCAGTCAATGTGTGGCTCTCTCTCTCTCTCTCTTTCAGTCAACGTGTAGCTTTCTCTCACTCTCTCTGAAACTAAGGTCTTCAATCTAAACAGAGGAAACTACAAGGGTATGAAGGACAAGTTGGCCATGGTAGATTGGGAGACTACACTAAAAGGTATGAAGGTGGACATACAATGGCTAACATTCAAGGAAATAATGCATAATTTGCAACAAACATATATTTCTCTGGGGCATAAAACCCCAAAAGGAAAAGTGATCCAACCATGGCTAACAAAAAGAAATTAAAGCTAGTATTAAGTCAAAGGAGGAAGCTTATAAAGTTGCCAGAAAAAGCGGTCAGCCTGAGGATTGGAATCTTTTTAGAAATCAGCAAAGGGGGACCCAAGAAATTGATAAAGAAAGGGAAAATGGAATATGAGCACAAACTAGCGCAAAATATAAAAATGGATTGTAAAAGCTTCTATAGGTATGTGAAAAGTAAAAGACTGGCGAAGGTAAATGTATGTCCTTTACAGTCAGAGACGGGAGAATTTATAGTAGGGAATGAGGAAATGGCAGAGAAATTAAATAAATACTTTGTTTCTGTCTTCACAGAAGAAGACACAAAAAACCTCCCAGAAATACGAGAAAACCAAGGGTGTGGTGAGAATGAGGAACTTAAAGAAAATGTTATTAGTAAAAAAACAGTACTAGCAAAATTAATGGGACTAAAAGTCGATAAATCCCATGACCTACATCCTAGGGTTTTGAAAGAGGTGGCCATTGGGATAGTGGACGCATTGGTTGTCATCTTCCAAAATTCTATAGATTCTGGAACGGTTCCTGCAGATTGGAGGATAGCAAATGTAATGCCGCTATTTAAGAAAGGAGGGAGAGAGAAAACGGGGAACTACAGACCTGTTAGCCTCACATCAGTAGTTGGGAAAATGCTGGAATCTATTATAAAGGATGCAATAACTGGGCACTTAGAAACTAATAGTAATATTGGGCAGAGTCAACATGGATTTATGAAAGGGAAATCCTGTTTGACAAACCTATTGGAGTTCTTTGACGATATAACTAGTGGAGTAGACAAAGGGGAACCGGTAGATGTGGTGTATCTGGATTTTCAGAAGGCCTTCGATAAGGTCCCACACAAGAGGTTGGTGAACAAAATTAGGGTACATGGAATTGGGGGTAATATAATAGCATGGATTGAGAATTGGTTAACAGACAGAAAACAAAGAGTAGGGATAAACGGGTCTATTTCAGGATGGCAGGCTATGACTAGTGGGGTACTGCAAGGATCGGTGCTTGGGCCCCAGCTATTCACAATCTATATCAATGATTTGGATGAGGGGACTAAATGTAACATTTCCAAATTTGCTGATGATACAAAGCTAGGTGGCAGTGTCAGTTGTGAAGAGGATGTGAAGAGGCTTCATGGGGATCTCAACAGACTCAGTGAGTGGGCGAGAACATGGCAGATGGAATATAATGTGGATAAATGTGAAGTTATCCACTTTGGTAGAGAAAACAGAAAGGCAGAGTATTTCCTAAATGGTGAAAGATTGGGAAATGCAGATGCTCAAAGGGACCTGGGTGTCCTTGTACATGAGTCACTGAAAGTGAATGTGCAGGTGCAGCAAGCCATTAGGAAGGCAAATGGTATGCTGGCCTTCATTACAAGAGGATTTGAGTACAGGAGTAAAGAAGTCTTACTCCAATTATATAGGGCCTTAGTGAGACCACACCTGGAGTACTGTGTACAATTTTGGTCTCCTTACCTAAGGAAGGATATACTTGCCATAGAGGGAGTGCAACGAAGGTTCATGAGATTGATTCCTGGGATTGCGGGACTGTCGTATGAGAAGAGATTGAGTAAACTAGACTTGTATTCTCTTGAATTCAGAAGATTGAGAGGGGATCTCATTGAAGCATACAAATTTATTACAGGGCTTGATAGGGTGGATGCTGGGAGAATGTTTCCCTTGGCTGGGGAGTCTAGAACTAGGGGCCACAGCCTCAGGATAAATGGTAGGCCATTCAGGACTGAGATGAGAAGAAATTTCTTCACACAGAGGGTGGTAAATCTTTGGAATTCTCTAACCCAGAGGGCTGTAGAGGCTCAGTCATTGGGTATATTCAAAACAGAAGTCGATAGATTTCTGACTAGTAAAGGCATCAAGGGATATGGCGATAGTGAAGGGATAATTACTAGTCCTAGCCCCTTTAGGGCTACCCCGGATCAGGCGTATTTCTCAGATGTTCACTTTCAACTAAAGTTAGAGGTAACTGAATCCTAAAGACACTTAATTGGGTCTAAAGGTCCGGACTATCTCTCCCTAAAGGAAAGGAACAACCTGAAAATGTTACCGTCCTCCAGATAGCACTTTTAATAAGTTTAGCTGGACTGTAACATTCCGGACATTATGAGAGTCCGGAAAACTCCCCCAGAATTCTGCTACTCCTCACCAAAGAGTGTACAGAGATTGAGTTTGCGAGTTTGATACAGAAGTCTTATGTGAGACAATTCTAAAAATATATAGATTTATTAAAGAACCGACATGCAGTTTACAGTTGGTGAGTCAATCGCAACATTAACAATTCCAAAAAGAGAAAGCTTACAATCTTATTATCAGAGAACCTTACTCTCAAATCTTAACTTCGCTATAGTTTTACAGTTCTTAAAGTTCTATTCAGGATATCCACCAAAATCAAATACCTTTGATCCCCGAGGTACAAAGAGTTGGAGACTTACAGAGCCACCTCTGAAGCCAAGAATCGCTTTGCCCCTTTAAAGCGAGTCTACTATCCCATTTGAGAGTTCAATATTTCTACCCTTTTCCAGTGGAATTTCCTTTAAGGTTTTCTGCTGATGTAAGCTAATTATCTCTAGTCATTTTTCTGCTGACCCCTGCAATTCTTACAGTCACCTCAGCTGGTAGCATTACAGAATTATGTCTCCTCTCTAGGTGTTCTAAGTTTACCATATAAAATGGTGTTACGGCAGGTGTGTTTTTTACTTGATGTCATTTTTACGAAGGCAGATGTTTCTTACTTTTATGTGCTTCTTTACGAAGTGTAAATTAGAACACCTTATCCAGGGTGAACCATTGTTTCATTCCGAAAGGTTCAGCCTGCCGGAGCCTTTAACCTTCTGTTTCAATAAGGTTATTGATTGAGTGTCAACAACTATCTTATCTCAATAGCCAGAATGCTTTCACAGCTTTTTCATAGTCAGGTTTCTAGATTTCCAAACCCAGTTTGTCATGTTTTAATAAGACCAAAATTATTTCAAAAGATAGTGTATTTTTCTGAATAGGTTGGACAAGTCAGGGTTGTACTGTTTTAAACTGTACTGTTGTGTTCACATCTCTTGTACTGTATGCGAGTGGAGTGGTTTTGTCAACCTTAATAAACACTGTATAGGTGAGCCCGAAAACGCTGTCCGTGTTCAAATCTGTCCTCAGTAATCCCTATCGTCCAGAACTTGTAGTAAGGGGGTTTGCATGCTCGCTATGAGCGGGGTGAAACCACTTACAATAATTGGCGATTGCGGCAGGGCCCATAGGAAATTGGCCACCACAAAAAACGGTTACAGAATTGGCGACCGCGGCAGGACGATAGGTTGTGGATTGGATATGGACAGTTTGGAGGGCAAGAGATCCGGAATGGAAAACAGAATTTCCTCCTACGTGTTTAAAAAGGTTAACGTATCCCAGCAATGGGTGCTGGAGATGTTGCGCTCTGAGAGTCTCCAGGATAGGGCCGCAGAGTGGACAGGGAGCAAAGAGCACAGGAAGTCCAAAGAGAAGGCGATTTGGCTCCTGTGCTTCCAAAAGCAAGTTCAACTGCTCCGGGAGCAGGTTGAAAAGCTGAAAAACGAGCTGAAGGAGTCTGAAGACAAGTCAGACGCAAGGGGGATAGTCGGGAGTAGACTAGTGGAGGAGTTGCGGGAGGAAAGACAGGAAAAACGCGCGCAGGAAGAGACCTCCCGTAATATGGGAGAATACCTGCGGTGCCAGGTTACGGAGGCCAGGTTAAATGAACAGGCCTTATGGGAGGAGAATGCAAGATTAACAACGAGAGCTGATGGTTTGGAGGGTCAGCTAAGGGACATTAAAATAGCTCATAAGGTAGCTAGAGGTAGGGGCTATGAAGACTCTGATTACGGTTCCTGCGAAGAAAGGATTAAAACATTGACCCAAGCCTTGTCTGGGGCCAGAGGCATGGTCTGTTTAATGGCACCAGGGGAAACCCGGGTGGAGTGGGATGAGGGTCAGGAAGCAGAGGATAAGCTTCAGGACAGGAAAGTCCCGCCAGAAGCTCCAGCGAGACCAATGTATCCTCTGCGGCAGCAAAAGTACGGTCCACCCACACCAAACGGTGACCAGGGCCCGCTGCAGAGCGATTACGTGGTCCCATTCACCACCCTGTAGCAGTGTTGTCCAAACTAAAACAGAACAGGGACCCCTCAGTTCACTTTATGGAGGTCGAGCAAGTAGGAGGGATCAACGGGTGTAGTGAGGGCGAGACCCATAGGCTGATGTTGCTCTCCCTTGATGGGAAACTGTATCAGAGCCTGTCCGCAGCCACAAAAGTGGGGCGAGGCACCACAGAGGGGTTGAAAGAGGAGATCCTGAGAGCCATGGGGCATACCCAAGGTAGTCCATTCTCACAAGTGGAACGGACTCTACTGTTGGCCGGCGAGGTATCGGCTGCATTTGCGGACAGGCTATGGCCGGTGTAGGCAAAGCCAACTGGAGGTGCGCCAAACCACGCGCAACTGATAGGGGTCTCCAGAAATCACTGGCTCAGGACCCTGGTAGCAAACAGCCTGCATCGGATTAAAGCCAAGGCAGAAGCATGGTTTGACTCCGAGGACCTCGCGAACACGGAGGCAGGTGTGCTCTGGAAATTGGGCTTAGCTTTTAAGGCCGGTTCTGGGGAAGAGGTCAAACACAAGGGGACGGTACATGAGATGAAGGCCAATAAGGGGGATAGGAAGGAATGGCGTCAGGAAGGGGGTAACACCGACAAGTCTAAGACTTGTTTCAAGTGTGGGAAGACGGGACACTGGAGGTGGGATTGCCCGGCCCAAAAGGGGGGGTCAGGCCAAGGGGGTCTGCCCGTGCGAAAACCCCAGGTCACCAAGGCGAAGGAGGCGACCAATGAACCGTTTGATGTTCTGGTGGCCATCCTTCGCACGGTGCTGGGGAAGGACAAAGGAAGGCTAGACGCTGCCGTGAGCAGCATAACGCCGACCGCACTCGCATGTCCCCCTTCACCCTGACTAGAATGTGCCCAGCCTGAGTACCTGTGTCTGCTCACATATGATGAGTGGGACAGGCCCTGTGTTAAGATGGGGGTGGAGACGGTGCAGGGGAGATATTTGGTGGACACCGGAACTTCCAGCACGGTGGTCCATTCGAAGGACCTGACCAATTCACCCTGGTCTAACAAGGTCCCATTTAGCCTAATGGGATTCACAGGGAACGAGCACGCGGGGGCAATGTCCAAACCCCTGAGAATAGAGCTAGGGTCCCTCCGCACCACGTGGAAGTGCGTGCTAATGAAATGGGAGCAACCAGGGTGGGGAGTCCTCGGGGCTGATTTCATGTTAGCCAACCGGGTCATTGTGGACCTGAGGAATCACTGCCTGTGGGGGGCAGTGGTCTCGGACAAGACAGAGGAGGTGATAGTGATCCCCAGAGATAAGGGAGGAGGGGCTAGTGTATGCACCATGAAACCCAAAGGAAGTTATGACCTGGAACAGTTGCTTAATAGCGCCCCAGCTCAGTACCAGGCGAATGTACGGGACAACCTCGCCGCATTCACCACCCATAAACACGATTGTGGCAGGGTGACCGGGGTAGAGGTCTGGGTGCAAGGGGACCCCATGCCACGGCCACAAAAGCAGTATAGTTTCCCCCGGGAGGCAGAAGCCGACTTGGAGACGGCACTGGGATCCCTGGTAAAACAGGAGGTGTTGAGATTAATAGCCACCCACGTGAACTCACCACTCTGGCCGGTGAAGAAACCCGACCAGTCATGGAGAGCCACCGTGGACTATCGGGTCCTTAATAAGAACATCCCAGCTTGTGCGCCCACAGTCGCAGCTGTCGCCGATCTGATAGGGAGCATTCCAGCAACCGCAACCACATTCACGGTGCTGGATATCTCCAACGATTTTGGTTGATTCCCCTCAGACGGGAAGACCAATACAAGTTTGCATTCACTTTTAAAGGGCAGCAGTATACATGGACATGCCTTCCCCAGGGGTTCCACAACAGCCCCTCCATATTCCACCAATGCATGGCGGACGCATTAAAAGGCTTCAGCCGACCCCACCAGTTAATCCAGTACGTGGACGACCTGCTTTTGTTCTCCGCAGAGGGGGAGAACCACGGACCACTGCTGGACGAGCTGCTAAAGCTGTTGCAGGAGGCGGGGTTTAAGGTCAACCCCAAGAAAGCCCAGATCGGCCAGGAGGAAGTCAAATTCCTCGGGCTGACCATAAGGGCTGGTGAAAGGGCCATAGACGAGGCTAGGAGGAAGGCAGTACAGGAGCTACCAGCCCCCAAGAATGTGACCGGGGTAAGGTCTTTTCTGGTACTCACAGGGTACTGCCGCGACTTCATAGAGGGTTACGCAGCCACGGCAGCCCCTCTGCTTCGGCTCCTCCGCAAGGGAGTTGAGTGGGATCAGAACTGCCAGGAAGCGTTCACTCGCCTCAAAGGGGATTTGCAGACGGAACCCGCATTGGGAGCCATTAACGGTGGGGAAGAATTCTTTTTAGAGGTAGCAGCCAGCGGGGATAACTTGAGCGCGGTGTTGCTCCAGGGGTGACACGGCAAGCTACGGCCCATAGTATACTCATCTAGGGTTCTCACCGAGGTAGAACGGGGATATTCCAACTGCGAGAGGCACCTCCTAGCCACGCATTGGGCCGTAAAACGCTCTCAGCTTTTTACGGGTTCATCCCCAATAGTTCTCTTGACCCACCACACACCCACTCAGATGCTGTTGGACGGGAGAATCAAAGATGGGACGGTGAGCAGTGCTCGCATTGCTCGCTGGACATTACTGCTCTCACAGTTGAACTTGAGAGTGCAGTGGTTGGCCGAGCCAAAGCTAGCAGCCAACATGATTTACCCAGGGACGGCCCATACGTGTACGGTAGAAGGGGTGTGGGATGTAGATGAAGGATTCCGGGCCGGGATACACCCGACGGGCCGGGACATCCATATTGACGGGTCCAGTTCGGTCGTGAAGGGGGAGCGTCTCACCAGGTGCGGAATCTATGACCCTACGGCTAAAATAGCGAAGGCCATTAAACCCCCCAACATCCTGAGCGCTCAGCACGCCGAACTGGCGGCGGTGGCATACGTGGTCACCCACCCCGATGAGTTCCCCACCCCCTACACCATTTGCTCGGACTCTATGTTCACGTGCAACTCATGCACGGAATACTTGGCAATCTGGGCCAGGCGCGGATTCAAGTCGGCAGATGGGAAGCCCCCAGCAACAGAACCGCTGCTAGGTAAAATTTTGGAGGCCACAGGCACCCAGGGAGATCACTATATTCACAAAGTTAAAGCCCATTCAAAGACAGAGCCCAAGTGGGAGGGCAACCAAAAGGCAGACGAGCTGGCCAAACAGGGGGCCAGGGAAGGAGCATTCTGGGATCTGTACAAAGCAGGTCCGGTAGCAGCAATCCGGGACAAGGGAGGCACACAGGGGGTAGCTTTGGCCCCGGACTTAAAGCAGGTCCAAGCCCAGGATCCCGTCCTTAAGGCCGTCCTGGTACAGAGAGAGAATAGGGAGTCCATAGAAGGTCCGTTCGGGGCAGCGGACATTAGTATCAAAGAGGGGATGCTTTTCAAAGGGGATCGGTGAGTAGTCCCAGCGCAGCACCGAGAGGAGTTCCTCAGTTGGCCCATGGGGGCCCGGGAGTGGGACACCCAGGGCCAGAAACTACCTGGCAAAGGGTAGAGGAGGCAGGGTGGTGGCCCCAGCTCAGGGAGGATGTCCGAGTTTTCTGTGCACACTGTTTGGTGTGCGCAGCCAATAACCCAATAACCCCGATCCGCAGCGCAGGAAAGCCCCCATAGGACACACCAGGAGGATGGAGGGGCCGTGGCGGTCCCTGCAGGTCGATTTCATCGGACCACTGCCCACCACTAAAGCAGGCAACAAGTACTGTTTAGTCCTGGTGGACGTATTTTCCAAGTGGGTGGAAGCCTTCCCCTGCCGAGCAGCCACGGCACTAGCAACAGCTAGGATCCTAGTGAGGGAAGTGTTCTCCCGGTGGGGGCTGCCACAGGTCGTGGAGTCCGACCAAGGGAGCCATTTCACGGGGCAGGTGATGCAGGCCACCTTAAAACTCTTGGGAATACAAGGGAAGTGGCACGTGGCTCACAACCCCCAGTCATCGGGGATTGTGGAGCGCATGAACCGGACACTGAAAGAAAGACTGAGGAAGGAGATAAGCCCGTTCCCGCAGAGATGGGACGAGGTCTTGCCTCTAGTCTTAATGGGTGTCCAGGCCAGCCCCTCACCGAAGCGCAGGTCAGGGAGGTAAACCGGGACAGGTTTGTCCAGAATCTGTACGAGACATTGAAACGGATTCACTGGCAGACAGCTGGTAGCCTGGGGAGCCAGCACCAGAAAAATCGGCTGCTGTTAGAACCCCAGAGAACCCACGAGTGGAAGGTGGGAGACCAGGTAATGGTCCGTAATTACGCCCGAGTAGGGGCGTTCGAGCCGCTGTACATGGAGCCTTTTAATATCGTGGATAAAGCGAGCCCCAAGGGAAATAACATTAGAAGAATACTTCACCCCTCTCAATCCCACTTCAGTAGCTAGGTTGGGCTGTGGAGAACCAGGGATAATGCTCACCAAACGAATCCTTGACAGTTGAGCTGGTTCGCGGTTTCGGGATTCGCTGTAGTACCCACTTTTCCTCTGTTCGAGATAGGGTTTAGAGTCTTTTTAAGTAAAAAGTTTCGTAAGGTCCTTGTTGCCGCGAGGTGTCTGATGGTCACTGGGGCTGTTGCTCTGGTTTCTTCTTGTGGGTCGGCCTGCTTCTAGAGCTGCTGGCCTTCTCGGTTGAATTTCTTTCTGTTGCCCCCTCGCCTTGTTGAACGGGCTGTCGACCTCCTGGCTGGACATGTAACTGCTTGTCCCTTGAACTGCTTGTTCCTTGCTGCCTGCTGCTTGTCTGTGTAACTGTTGAAACTCCTTGTTCCTGCTGTCCTGCTTGTTGCTTTCTTGTTGAACTTGTTTCTGTTGAACTGAGTACGGTTGTACTCGAGAACTCGAACTTGAACTGTTGTAACTGCTGAACTCACTTCTTGAGAAAACAGCCTTTCAATTATACTAATTGAAGCTTCCTTATCTGTGCATTGTAAGATTTTGGAGGGCTCGTTAACGGTAACGACTTTACTAGTGTGTTAACTGGTTTTTAACAGGCCTTCAATCTCACCCATTGAACATGGCCTTATCTGCGCGCCAAATCTGCTCGGTTCTTTGTCTGATTTTGGCGGGCTAGTACCAGTAACTGTTCTGTAAGTGTCAAATGCCTTTTGGGATGGCTTGTGTCCTGTCGATCTCCTTGGTTGATTACAGTTGATTGGTTTTGTGTTTTGTTTTCTAGGCTGGACTCAATCTTTCTATAGAATGGGTCTGAGTGGTTTTTATTATGCATGTTTTCTGATGGGCCCTGTAATCGGTTTTGATGGGGCCTGTATTTTGGGTGGGACTGTCTTTTCCCTGGGTCTATTGTTCAAATGTTAATGTCTGCTGGGGCTTGAGTGAGGTCATCCCGGTTCCTCAGACAGTGTAATTAACTCCAATAGCCAAACTGCTTTTACAGAGGTCGAACCCACCTCCTTGTCCCTTTACAGGCCCAGACATGTTTTTTTTAAATGCCAAAACTTGGTTTTTGGTCTTAAATTCCTTAGGTTAGGCCCAAATGCATTTTTATCACTCTGAGGTAGTTCCAAAGTCCTTTTTCCTTAGGTTTTGGGGATCTGTAAATTTTGGAAACCTTACAGAACGGGCCTACCATGACACAAGGGGGTAGGACAGGGGACATGGATGGAATAGCCACTTACTTCCACGAGGGAAGGTGGCCAGGGTGGCTGGGATCGAACTCGACTCGGTACTCCGGCAGCGAGGGTTTCACGTATGGAGAAGCTTCCATACCGTGTCCCAAACTGCAGGTCACAGCCACACGGGTTAGGGTGACCGAGGGGAAACGCGTCTGTCTAAGATGTGAGGGACACATTCCCTTGGGACGGTGGTGGTGGTTAAGGAAGTTGGGCCAGGCCAAGTGTAACCGATCCGCGGACTGGGAGAAACTGGGGGACGATACGTACCAACAGATTATGGGGACGAGGGGGGGAGTAGAAGTGTGCTGGAACAAATGGTGGAAAGAGGAACAGGGAATTTATGTGTGTATGTGGGGGTCGGAACAGGTCTGCCCGGCGGGTGTGTCGATTGCCTTCTTGAGGCGATGGCAGGATTCTGGGGCCGGGATCGGATGGGATCAGAGTGGGGACTCCTGCGTGATCCCAGACCCTCCCAACACAGTAAATTCCACGGAACTGGTAGCACACGAGAGGAAGCCCCTGCCCACAGCCCCACTGGTACAGAAAACACAGATTAGTTGCCCCGCCACCACACCGGGACCGAGGAATGGGTTAGTGTTAGTCCCAACCGGCAAGATCTTGTACCAAGATGTTCACTACGAAGTTGCGTCGGTCATTCTAAATTTAACCCGGGTACAGCTGCCCCGGTGGTGTCCGGTAGAAACTAAAAAATTATATGAGGCCCTGTTGAAGGAAATGTTCTGACAATTTTATGAATTAAGTTACGGGGAAGTGAATCGGGAAAGTCTGTACGATTTAACTGTAAACCATCGCATTGGTTCGGGGAGATATAGACGGGGAGTATTTAATGATGCGGCTACAGCCTTCAGCACGGGCACGTCCATTATCAACAGTAGGTTGCAGATGCAGGTCAACACCTTAAGGGACCAGCTGCGAAAGATACTGGGGGAGGGTAACAAGCTAGAGGGGTCGGAGTTACAGGAAGATCAGGCTATGACTATACATTTAAAGGAAGTCATAGCCGAGCTGGAGGCACAGGCTCAGACGATCAATAGTTTGATCAGGGAGGATCAGAATGCCTCGGCGCAGGCAGCGAATAACGATGCGTGTGTGTTGTACGGTGCGTGGCTGCTGAACGAAGGGCACAGTAATTTGGAGGACCTACAGCAAGGTCGCATCCCTTCGTGGGTCAGCAACCGGCACCTCACCGCGCTCAGCCCGTATGAAAATTTAATGAGCCCGTGCCAACTCCGACTGGCCTCAGAGGCATACCCGGCCCCAGTTGACTGTGGCCAGTCCAAGCACACTGTAATGGGGATTGTACTCCGGATGCCGGTAATGGGCGGGGTCACCGCGGCCAGCGCCGGGTATACCGAGTAGAGAATATTGGCGTCCTAAGGGACGGGGTGCACGTGCGACATCATGGGGCCCCACCGTTTGTTGTAAAGTGGGAGCACGCCATGACCGGCACTGACCTCAATGGATGCCAGAGCAGGGGCGCGCACGTGGTGTTGTGTCCCCAGCATTTGAATGCGTTTAATCGGCCGGTGTGTGGGTTTGAATCAGAGGGTGCGGAGCCCATTAATTGCACCATGGAGGTGATGGCCCAAAGCCACGTTCCACCCCAGGTAGCATATGCGGGCAGAGGGATGTACTGCATCACGACAAGCGTGGACCAGTACCGGGTACACAACGACACTTGATGCCCGGTCACCGATATGACTTTCTGCTTCAAACCCCACACAGAAGTTCAGGTGGCTCAAGAGCGCATCATTCCCATTCCAGAGCCCACCACGGTACACCTCACGGTGAATGATACAATACAAGACCTGCAACAATACGTAACATGGTTCGGGTATGAAATTCCTCCTCTGCCCGAACACCTCACAAAATTAATAAAGGAAGTTGAACTCTCCCAAAAGCATTTCTATACCCTCGAGCAATGGAACAGGGAAATGGGGAATGAGATAAAAGAACTGGTTTCGCCGCCATGGTGGGACATCGGTCTGAATATCGAGATTCCCCCATGGATTCGTGTGATTTCTCATGTGATTGTAGTAGTTCAATGTGTGTTAGTGTTTTACCTTCTCCGGTTGTCATGCAGAAAGCGAAGTAAAACACTCCGAAACCGGTGGCAAGCTTTGATTAAAGAATAGCCCGGAGTTGACTGTCTGTTTGTATATATACCTGTAACTGTGATATGATTTGTTGTATAAAGTGTGAGATACAGGACCCTGGGGTAAAATTTGATGTCCGGTTTGGTTGGGATATACAGAGCGCCTCCCGCAGCAGAAGACGACAGAGCTTTTGATGATATTTCTGTTTGGGAAAAGTTGAAATATCAAAGGGGGGCCTGAAGCCGTCGGCACAGACGCCATGGATTTTTTTAGATTATGAACATATACCCTTATTAAAAACTGGACAGGCTGTTTGGGGGGGAAGCAGTGGAAAACCACTCAAGCTGAAGGTGGCTGACGTAACCAGGTTGCATTCGTGTGGTAACGGACTGTCCTTGGGAACAATGGCCCGAGAGGCCCACTCCCAAGTCATGAATAACGAGGCCGGCGACTCATTGTTTCTGAAGAAGATGAGCTCGTTAAGTTAATCGGCTGGGAGATCGAAACGAGATCTAAACCATTCAAACCTGGGAGGAGGCCTGGAAACCATTTCCCTGAGGCCATGTGTCCATTAAAACCACAGACAGCGGTCTGTGTATTGGAGGGGTATATCAGAGAGCAGTTTGGATAGCTCTCTCTCTCTCTCCTGCCCTCCACACAACGGAACGTCAAGAGGAGCTGAGCCTTGCTCTTCCAACCGAGACGGACTTCGACTAAGGCTGGGACTCGCATGCCGCAAGGCCGGTACGGAACCAGGTAGCCGAGACGGACGGGAGGAAGCTACAAGCAAAATCAAGGGCAATCTAGGTGAGCACTGCCAAGCCTACACACCCACAAGATCACTTAGCTGTGTGAGGTGGTGCCTGTATGTTCTGACCAAACCAGAGGGTGTTTAGCGTTGGAAGGGTCCTGTGATAATTTAGTTCACGGGAGGGTGTTTTTTTGGCCGTGGTAAGTCAGCACGGCAGGGGCTTGTTGGACAAGTCAGGGTTGTACTGTTTTAAACTGTACTGTTATGTTCACACCGCTCGTACTGTATGCGAGTGGAGTGGTTTTGTCAACCTTAATAAACACTGTACGGGTGAGCCCGAAAACGCTGTCCATGTTCAAATCTGTCCTCAGTAATCCCTATCGTCCAGAACTTGTAGTAAGGGGGGTTTGCGTGCTCGCTACGGGTGGGGAGAAACCACTTACAATAATTGGCGATTGCAGCAGGGCCCAAAGAGAATTGGCCACTGCAAAAAACAGGTTACACTCTCAGTCAATGTTTTGCTCTCTCTCTCTCTCTCTCTCAGTCAATGTGTTGCTCTCTCTCTCTCAGTCAATGTTTGTTCTCTCTCTCTCTCTCAGTCAATGTGTTGCTCTCTCTCTCTCTCTCTCTCAGTCAGTGTGTCTCTCTCTCTCTCTCTCTCTCTCAGTCAATGTGTTGTCTCTCTCTCTCTCTCAGTCAATGTGTTGTTCTCTCTCTCTCTCTCAGTCAATGTGTTGTTCTCTCTCTCTCTCTCAGTCAATATGTTGTTCTCTCTCTCTCTCTGTCAATGTGTTGTTCTCTCTCTCTCTCTGTCAATGTGTTGTTCTCTCTCTCTCTGTCAATGTGTTGTTCTCTCTCTCTCTCAGTCAATGTTTTGCTCTCTCTCTCTCTCAGTCAATGTGTTCTCTCTCTCTCTCAGTCAATGTGTTGTTCTCTCTCTCTCTCTCTCAGTCAATGTGTTGTTCTCTCTCTCTCTGTCAATGTGTTGCTCTCTCTCTCTCTCTCTCAATGTGTTGCTCTCTCTCTCTCTCTCAGTCAATGTGTTGTTCTCTCTCTCTCTCTCTCAGTCAATGTGTTGTTCTCTCTCTCTCTGTCAATGTGTTGCTCTCTCTCTCTCTCTCTCAATGTGTCGCTCTCTCTCTCTCAGTCATTGTTTTGCTCTCTCTCTCTCTCTCAATGTGTTGCTCTCTCTCTCTCTCTCAGTCAATGTGTTGTTCTCTCTCTCTCTCTGTCAATGTGTTGTTCTCTCTCTCTCTCTCAGTCAATGTGTCGCTCTCTCTCTCTCTCTCAATGTGTTCCTCTCTCTCTCTCTGTCTCAATGTGTCGCTCTCCCTCTCTCTCTCTCAATGTGTCACTCTCTCTCTCAGTCAATGTGTTGTTCTCTCTCTCTCTCAGTCAATGTGTTGCTCTCTCTCTCTCTCAGTCAATGTGTCGCTCTCTCTCTCTCTGTCATTGTTTTGCTCTCTCTCTCTCTTTCTCTCAATGTGTTGCTCTCTCTCTCTCTCAGTCAATGTGTTGTTCTCTCTCTCTCTCTCTGTCAATGTGTTGTTCTCTCTCTCTCTCTCTCTCTCTCTCAGTCAATGTGTCGCTCTCTCTCTCTCTCACAATGTGTTCCTCTCTCTCTCTCTCAATGTGTCGCTCTCTCTCTCTCTCTCTCAATGTGTCGCTCTCTCTCTCTCTCAGTCAATGTGTTGTTCTCTCTCTCTCTCAGTCAATGTGTTGCTCTCTCTCTCTCTCAATGTGTCGCTCTCTCTCTCTCTCTCAGTCAATGTGTTGCTCTCTCTCTCTCTCTCAATGTGTCGCTCTCTCTCTCTCTCAATCAATGTTTTGCTCTCTCTCTCTCAGTCAATGTGTTGTTCTCTCTCTCTCTCTCTCACTCAGTCAATGTGTTGTTCTCTCTCTCTCTGTCTCAGTCAATGTGTTGTTCTCTCTCTCTCTCTCTCTCAGTCAATGTGTTGTTCTCTCTCTCTCTCAGTCAATGTGTTGTTCTCTCTCTCTCTCTCTCAGTCAATGTGTTGTTCTCTCTCTCTCTCTCTCAGTCAATGTGTTGTTCTCTCTCTCTCTCAGTCAATGTGTTGCTCTCTCTCAGTCAATGTATTGCTCTCTCTCTCTCTCTCTCTCAGTCAATGTGTCGCTCTCTCTCTCTCTCTCTGTCAATGTGTCGCTCTCTCTCTCTCTCTCAATGTGTTCCTCTCTCTCTCTCTATATATATGTTTTGCTCTCTCTCTCTCTCAGTTAATGTGTAGCTTTCTCTTTCTCTTTCTCTCTCTCTCTCTCTCTCTCTCTCTCACACAGTTGGTGTGTAACTCTCTGCTGTGTAGCTTTTGTCTTCTGGCCCTTATCTCTGCCAAGATGCTGCTCGTTCTGCCTTGACTTTTCAAAGTGCAGCTCCAGGCTGTGTGACCTCTTCCTCGCTCTCTCTCCCTGATCCCTCCCTCCCCCCTCTTTCTCTCTCTCCCACCCTCTCCCTCCTGCTCTCTCTCTCCCTCGCTCCCTCTCTCTCCTCCTCCCTCTCCCCTCTCTCTCCCTCCCTCTCTCTCTCTCCCTCCCTCTTACTCCCTTTCTCTCCCTCCCTCTCTCTCCCTCCCTCTCTCTCCCTCCCTCTGCCTCCCGCTCTCTCTCCCTCACTCTCTCTCTCCCTCCCTCTCTCTCTCTCGCTCCCTCCTCTCTCTCTCCTACTCTCCCTCTCCCTCCCTCTCTCCCTCCCTCTCTCCCTCCCTCTCTCTCTCCCTCCCACTCTCCCTCTCCCTCCCACTCTCCCTCTCCCTCCCTCTCTCTCTCCCTCCCACTCTCCCTCTCCCTCCCTCTCTCCCTCTCTTTCTCCCTCTCTCTCTCTCCCTCCCTCTCTCTCTCCCTCCCACTCTCCCTCTCCCTCCCTCTCTCTCTCTCCCTCTCTCCTTCTCCTCCCTCTCCCCTCTCTCTCTCCCTCCCACTCTCCCTCTCCCTCCCTCTCTCTCCCTCTCTCTCCCTCCCTCTCTCTCTCCCTCCCTCTCTTCCTCTCTTTCTCCCTCTCTCTCTCTCCCTCCCTCTGTCTCTCTCTCCCTCCCCCTCTCTCTCCCTCCCTCTCTCTCTCCCTCCCACTCTCCCTCTCCCTCCCTCTCTCTCTCTCCCTCTCTCCCTCTCTCTCCTCCTCCCTCTCCCCTCTCTCTCTCCCTCCCACTCTCCCTCTCCCTCCCTCTCTCTCTCCCTCCCTCTCTCTCTCTCCCTCCCGCTCTCTCTCCCTCCCGCTCTCTCTCCCTCCCTCTCTTTCTCCCTCCCTCTCTCTCTCTCGCTCTCTCCCTCTCTCTCTCCTACTCTCCCTCTCCCTCCCTCTCTCCCTCCCTCTCTTTCTCCCTCTCTCTCTCTCCCTCCCTCTGTCTCTCTCCCTCCCTCTGTCTCTCTCTCCCTCCCCCTCTCTCTCTCCCTCCCTCTCTCCCTCCCTCTCTCTCTCCCTCTCTCTCTCCCTCCCACTCTCCCTCCCTCTCTCTCCCTCCCTCTCTCTCCCTCTCTCTCTCTCTCTCCCTCCCTCTCTCCCTCCCTCCCTCTCTCTCTCTCCCTCTCTCTCTCTCCCTCCCTCTCTCTCCCTCTCTCCCTCCCTCCATCTCTCTCCCTCCCTCCCTCTCTCTCTCTCTCTCTCCCTCCCTCTCTCTCTCTCTCTCTCCCTCCCTGCATCCCCTGCCTCGATTTCCCTGCATTCCAGCAGCAGAGTCAACCAGGAACAGGAATCTTGTGGAATATAAAACGATTTGGAAATATATCGCCGATCCTTCATCGTTGCTGGGTCAAAATCCTGGAACCCCCTACCTAACAGCACTGTGGGAGTACCTTCACCACACAGACTGCAGCAGTTCAAGAAGGCGGCTCACCACCACATTCCCAAGGGCAATTAGAGATGGGCAATAAATGCTGGCCTTGCCAGCGACACCCACATCCCATGAACAAATTTAAAAAGTCTTCAAAATGGCTGCCACCATTGCATGCTGGGAAATTGGCCTTGGTTCTGTGGCTCTTCCTGAAGCACATCAAACAGAAGACAGTCAAGCTAGTGATTACCAACAGATGTGAGTGCCGATTATGCACATGCAACCTTCCTGTTTTGAGTGGCACTCACAGGGATGAGGTGCATGATTTTCTGTTATGCGCTCCCTGCAAGTGTCGCCCCCTGTTGGAAGCACGCAATTGGCTGTCTTGAGTCCGAGGAAAAACAATGACCCAAGCTGGCGACACTTAGCATCTATTCAGGGCAACCTTAGCTTAACGTCCTGTAGGCATACACAGACCCTTAATTTTTAATATTTCTTGAAATGCTTTGCCAGGCAAAAAGGTTTTTCAAAGTGAAATAAAGTTGGTGAATGTAACAAGCAGTCTTTCACTGATAAGGCAGGAAACATGGTTGTGACTGCAGGGGGTAGTGATAGACAACAGAGATAAACAAACCACCTTAGATTTTGCAGACATGGGGCTGGATTTTGTCTTGGGGAGAGAGAGAGAGAGAGAGAGAGAGAGAGAGATATCCCGCCAGGTTTCACTGGAGTGTTTCACACCAGGCGTGCTTCACGTCAGAAAAGGGTTAAACTAGCTACAACGTTTCAAAATAGCATTACAGACCCAATTTAGGGCTTGTTAAGTGCTTTAATGGCCTCTCCCGCCTCTTGGAGGTGGGACGGAGTCGGGAACCCCGCGACTGATTTTGTCAAAATTGCGTGGAGTCGGGATGGGGTCGGAAACCCCGACCCCGCAAATTTAACCCCCACATGCTTCCAAACCCGACTCTATGGGTCATTCAAAATCCAGTCCCATGGTGTCTCTGATGACTTTTTGGAGGTTAAAGGGGAGAAGTAAAACCTTTGAAGTTTTCAAATGCAGAATACGACGTAACCCATGGACCTTAACCAAATGGTTTTCTGCCACTTTTATAAACTTTAGGAGTGAATGAACAATTTTGGGCTGTGATAATGACAACTAATGGATAGCGACACGGGATGAGTTAGTGTGAATGTTTGACAGCTCAAACAGCTCAGACTGACATTAAAGGAACATTTCACTATCTCTGAATGATTGATTTACTGCAAAAGGCAAGGAAAGCTGTATAAAACACAGTGGCTAAAGAATATCAGCACTACAGTCGGAAGAAGATGGTTTGGCCAGTCATCTCGCCTACGAGGATCAAGCTGCAGTCAGAAGGAGGGACCTGGCCAGTCTTTTCGCTTACGAGGACCTACAATCAACGCTGGACTGATCATCGGCGGGTGGTTGTATGTCTGATTTCTTGTAATATTATTGGTGGACTGTTCGAATAGTGGTTGGGGTTTTGAAAAATAAAAGGTTAAAGACAGAACCCGTGTGTCTGGTGTAATTTCTCATAAGCCTCAAGTCCGAACTCTAGAACCTGTTGGATGGGGCGAGGGGTAATTCCGCACCTCTTACAGTCCTGATCAACCCCCCACCCGCACCCCTGATGTATTCTTCCACAGGCCTCTTGTATATGTGTCAATGTAGCTGGAGTACATTGTGTGGCCTTAGACTGGTAAATTAACTTCTTAAAAAAATCAAGGCTGCATTTCACAAAAGACCGCAAGCAATGTAAGTTTTGGATGTTTATGACAATCTAGTTCTGATAATTCATTGACCCACAATCAGCACAGAGGCAAGACACAATCTGTAGCTAGGAATGGCTGCGTAATTCCAAACAATCCCACAACCAGTAGGGGATTAGGGTGCTGCTAATCTACCAAAAAGTGTCTTTGACAATTGGCAGCATGTTATCGCTACTGTAAATTAGAGTGGAGTAGATTTTCGTTTTTAGTGCCTCAGCATAAAGCACTGCCCGGATGCAGCAGAGAGTCGGAGGGAAGGATGACACACAGACACAACAGAACCAGCCGGCTTCCCTTCCACTTAAATTATCGGGCAAGCTCCGTTGTAGCAGGGTGATTCTCCCTGTCCCATTGTCAACTATATGTTGCACCAAGGCAATGCTATACTTCCAGGCACTAAAGATGAAAAGCTATCGCCCTATGTGGCAATAAACCTGTTTGGTGCAAAAGTATCGAACCTAACTGGTAGCAATTATCCTCAGAAGTGAAGTGGAATGTAGTGAGAATCCTACATAGAAATGGGCCTCTTGTTGGCCAAGAACACACTGTCCCAGGTTACTTTGCGCACTGGGTCACGGCTCAGATGATAGTGAGGCTAAATGCTAATCTGTGGAAATGTCTTTTTTCGGTAGGTATTAGAAAATCAGAGCAGCAGCATAGGAACAGGAGGAGGCCATTTAGCCCCTCGAGCCTGTTTCGCCATTCAATTAGATCATGGCTGATTTATGTCTTAACTCCATTTACCCGTCGTGATTCCATATCCCTTACTACCCTTACCTAACAAAAATCTATCAATCTCAGTCTTGAATTCTCCAATTGTCCCTCAGCGTCCACAGTTTTTTGGAGCAGAGAATTCCAGACTTCCACTACCCTTTCTTTGAAAACGTCCTTGCTGATTTCACTCCTATATGGCCTAGCTCTAATTTTAAGATTATGTCCGCTCGTTCTTGACTCCCCGCGGCCCCCCCCCCCCACCCCCCTCCCCACCCCGACCCACAGACTGTCACTTGGTGTACGGGGAGCCTGGTTAATACATGCTGGGCAAGACCGTGAGAGGATCAACATGTAAACTTTACACAGGAGACTGTGCGGAAGCAAGTGGGGAACACCGACCTCACTGCACAGGCAAGGGTCTTTGGGTCAGTTCATCCAGAGCACACATTGTTGGCTAATCAGAGATGTCCAGTGCAGCGCAGTGACGGCTCAACACAACACCTAATCCGTAGCCTTCTGTGTCTTACATTGTAAAGAGAAGGATGCATATTTTGCACACTAGCTGGGGGCAGAGTGAGAATCTTTCAGGGGGGGACCTAACTGCCTTAGCTAGGCAGCAGAAAAATGAGCAGGGCACAGGCAGGCGTGGGATAGAATTTCCGCGGGGCCTCCCAGATCTGCGAATCGGTGGAAACCCTAGAAAAACGGAGTAAATGGCCTAAAAAGTCGTCTCAGACAGTGGCGCAAAACGGGCGGTATTGGATCGTCTGCCCGTTATACGCAACGTCTGATATTCAGTTCCATTGACTGCCTGGACCACTGTGGTTGTGCCCACGGCACAAGAGAATTAAGGCCTGATTTTGCGGGAAATCATACGATGTAATTGCAGATCTATCCAGCAGAGGGATTAGTCACTGAGGTAACGTTGTCCTAGTTTTGGAGACAAGTGGTCACCAAGTTAGAACATGCACTGCTGAAAGGACAGAGACAGAGACAGTGATCTTGTATAAGGAGACATTGGGCCAGAATTTACTATAAAGATAATGGTGAAGCTAACAGCGCTCAATGTTATTTATATGCAAATTGGACAGCAACATTCAGGCAAGTGCAGATGCGCAGCTAAACGCGAGAATCCGAAAGTCGCTGTCCGGGATGTGCCGTTCCTCCGTAAGCTGCGCGAAAATGGTATCTCGCCATCTGACTCTCCATTCAAATGTATTGAACGGTGTGAAGTTCCTATACTGACATCATAGATACGGACTAAACACGCCACAAACAGTTAGGGGTTGCCCATTTCAGTCTAAGACTCTTTTTAATGGCATTATAAATCTTAATGACTGCCAAATAACCTCTCTGGCACTGAAAATTAACTTTAACACTTGTGGAGTCTCATTCCTTCAGATTTTAATTGCTGTAGGAGTTTTTTTTTAAGAGTAAATTACATTTGTTTTTACTTTTTCTTTCTGTCTCTTTTTTCTCTCTCTCATAATCCAATCTTTCTTTCCCTCTCTTTATTTTGTTTTCTGTACCTGATTTGACATTGAATTAAATATTCTATTTTATACTTCCTAGTTCAGACTCTGCGCTGCAATGAACAATACTTCAATCTGATTGGTTAAGGAGACACACAGTTGCTTGCCCTGTTCACACAGGTCCCAGATGCCCTGTAGAGGGTGCTGCGCTGTTTGGATCTCTAGTTTACAGCAAGTTCCAGTGCAAAAGGTCATAGAAATTAAAAGGGAAGGACAAGTCTGACGATTGGCTGACGTCGATCGTTCACCAGCTATGGTCAATTCTGGCTCATTATTTGAAACACAGTTCCAGACACCTTAGTGATGAAGAATGGGAAAAGCAGCTACAATGGGTGAGAATAAAATGTTTTATAGAATGTTCCACAGAATGTCCAATAGAATGTTCTAGAAAAGAGAAGTGACCTGATAAAGGTCTTTATAAAATTATGAAGGGGTCTGATAGGGTAGACATAGAGAAGATGCTTCCACTTGTGGGGGAGTCCAAAACTAGGGGTCATAAATATAAGGTAGTCACTAATAAATCCAATAAGGAATTCAGGAGAAACTTCTTTAACCAGAGAGTGGTTAGAATGTGGAACTCGCCACCACAGGGAGTAGTTGAGGCGAATAGTATAGATGCATTTAAGGGGAAACTAGATAGGTATGTGAGGGAAAAAGGAATAAAAGGATATGCTGATAGGGCGAGATGAAGTAAGCGGGGAAGAGGCTCGTGTGGAGCATAAACACCGGCACAGACCTTTTGGGCGGAATTGCCTGTTTCTGTTCTGTAAGTACTATGTAATGTAATATTCTGTAGGATATTCCACAGAATGTCCACCAAAATATTCCATAGACTGTTTGACAGTGGTTTGTGAGTCCACTGTCAACACGTCCTCACTGTTGCCTCTCCTGCCTGTACTTGATGTACTCTTTGACCTGTTCACAGTTGTAATTTGCCCACCAAAGTGGCTAAAGATGTTTGAAGGGGCAATCTGGGTTTAATATAACTGCTGCTGAAGAGAAATGAGCCTCCTTCCTCTATCACAGTGGCAAGGAAGTCAAAGGAAATGTTCGCACTCTGATTAATGTGGGGGAGAGCAATCATTACAGTGCCAAAGCAGCATCAGCCACCCAATATCTATGAAACAATTTTTGTTTCATCTGAGCCCAGCAGGAAGTAGGAGCAGCAGTGGGAGTGAAACAGTTCGACACAAGTAAAGCTGTTAGCAGCGAAGTGCGGGTTTCAGAACGTGAGCCGTATTCAGATTATCAGAGCTCATTATTCAAAATGTGACTCTGCCAGCCTGCCATAAAGATTGTGGGGAGGAAATGCATCTAGGGTGGCAGCGCAAAACGAACGGTATCGCATCGACCACCCGTTATACGCCCCGCCCGACATTCGGTCCTATTAATGTCAGTTGAACGGAATAACGGGCCAGGCGTATAACGAGTGGACAATGTGATACCGTCCGTTTTACATGACCTCCGAGACGACTTTTGGATGAAGTGTTGGGGCTGGATGGGGCTGTTGAAAGTAGAAGCTGTGGAAAACAAACCACAGGCCTCAACGTTAAGACGTCACTTCACCAGCAAGGTGTAGTTACTTTGTGATTTACTGTTTGTTTGAATTGCGTGTTTGTTGGTTTCATTTTGAGCTAAGAGTGCGAAAATATTTCAGTAGGCGTTAGCGGTCTGTGCTGGGCAAAGGTCATGCTGAACTACTAAAAGGACAATGGCTCACATAAATAAATTTTAAATAAACAGGAGTAAAGGGATGTGGGGAGATGAATTGCTGGACTGAAACCGCTAGATTTACAACAGCACAATCTGGTCTACCGCTTCATCAATTATTGGGTTCAGTGTCAACTTTTTGTTCGGGGAGTTTTACAACATTACAACGTTAAAAGCGCTATATAAATGCAAGTTGTTGTTGTATCCAGCCATGTGAGAGCTGGCTGCAATGCCATATTAGAAATGAGGTTCGCTTGTTTAAAAGTACAGTCTCTGCTTTCTCCTTGATGATCAGAAGTCAAATATTAAAAGATAAGGGGAAGCAGTGGAAAAAAGGATTATGTGCAGCTAACACTGGAATAGACACGATGCACTGAATGGGCCTCCTTCTGTGCTGAAACCTCTCTGATTCGCTAAGAAGCAAGTCCTTTTTTAAACTTATTCATCCTTGGGATGTGGGTGCTGCTGGCAAAGCTGGCATTTACTTCCCATCCCCCGGTTGCCCTGTGAAGGTGGTAGTGGGCCATCTCCTTGAACTTTTGCACTCCATGTTATTCTTTGTAGGGGTTTGAAACAACTGAGTGGCTTGCGAGGTCACTTCAGAGGGCAGTTACGAGCCAACTACATTGGTGTGGGTCTGGAGTCACACATAGACCAGACGGCAGGTTTCCTTCCCTGAAGGACATTAGTGAACCAGTTGGGTTTTTACCAACAGTCCAACAGCTTCATGGTGACTTTTACTGAGACCAGCATTTTATTTCCAGATTTTTTTTTTGAACTGAATTGAACCAACATTCTCTGGATTATTAGCCCAGGCCTCTGGATTACTGGTCCAATAACATAACCACTACACTACTGTACCCTGGGCAACTCAAGTCACCAGAACGATAAGTTATAATGACAAATGATCCACCAGGTCCACATTTCGAGGAAATGACTGTGCTGAAAGTAGAGGTTTTGTCCTTCATCAAACAGGGAACATTTCTGCATCTAAGGTGATATCATTTTAAAATGACTCGAGCTAGGGTGGCAGCTGACTTCCTTTGTCCAAACTTCAAAATGGAGGCCAGAACCCAGCGGTCTGAAAGAACAGTGATAAATCCTTTGATCTGGAGATGAGCCAAGATGCAGAAGTTTGGTTCCAGGTGCAAATCAAACTGTTGGTCACCTGAGGGATAATTGGTATTTGACGCGTAAACTCCAACTCCTGCCACGTCAAAGAAGTGGTTTCAGTTGCCTGTGAACTTATAGACAAATTATTACATCTTAAATGGAAAAAACAGTAAGGCAGCTTTGTTCGAAGAGGAGTTCATATTTTACACTGTTTCAAAAGCATTGGCAGCTAAGAGAGAGCTATGGAAGTGATTTCAATTCCATCGTACTGCTCCTGCCATGTTCCAAGAGTGCACTAGGTGTCAACAGTAAGTGGGCTGTGAGGAGGGCCCTGCATGTACATCAAAGAAAGCGAACCCAATATAATTAACAGTATGTCCCCATAAATTTCTCTTTCCCTGCTTTCTTCGGATAAATAAAAGAGAATCAATGTGAGTCATCTCTGTGTAATGTCAATCTGGCATTCTTTCACAAGATAATGAAAAGAACCACAAGGATTTTTACAGACTCTCTTGATTTGAATCAATGTACTTGTGCAATTATTATACTACCTGTCCTAGTTTCTTGCTGTGTCTTTCTGCTTCTGTGCTTTTATCTTCTTTAGAATTAAATTCATTAGGTGTTAGCCTTGCCTCAGTGGTAGCACACTTGCCTCTGACTCAGAAGGTCACAGATTCAAGCCCCATTCCAGGGACTAGGGCACGTGATTTAGGCTGACATTTCAGTGCAGTACTGAGCGAGTGCTGTCTTTTGGATGCGATGTTAAACTGAGGCCCCGGTCATCTTCCCTCTCAGGTGGATATAAAAGATTATAAGAGCAGGGGAGTCATCCCAGTGTCCTGGGGCCAACATTTGATCCCTCAACCAACATCACTAAAAACAGATTATCTGGTCATTTATTTCATTGCTGTCTGTGGGACCTTCCTGTGTGCGAATTTGGTTGTTATAATGATTAGCTCAAAGCTTCCGGCACGTTGCGAAGTGAATTCGGTGAACCCAAAGAAAAATGTCCAGAAACAGCACGCTAAACTGGTAGCCATTGCAGTCAGCAACAACCTCGTAAAACCAAGCACACCAACAAATTGGGCGTGCGGTTTCATGTCCTTGGATTGCCGTGTACATGGTCCAGCTGCTGGTATGGGGTCTTTATTACCTTTATAATCCTGGGAAGATGAGAATCATAGACCCTGGAACAAAGCTATAAGGAGAAGTCACTATCCCAGGCTTGCGACTAGGGAAATATTACCAGATTTAAGCCATGTTATAATAATTAGTGTTTTTGGATGCAAAGAATGAATATTGACATGCAGTCTGGATGAATAAAGCTCCTATCTAATCAAATTTAATGCTTAATTTGGCAGATGAAGGTTGGCGCATGTGCCCTTTGGTATATACAACACACCAGAAGAATTTCAGTCCAGGTAGGATCAAGCAGTAGAAGGACCACCAGGAATAAGGACTGCCAAAAAAAGACATACTGGTGTATGACACAGTTTAAAAAAAAAAAGCCACAGCAAGCATGATAAAAAGCTCACACCCTAATGGAAAGATGTCGTGCATGAAACCTCAAACTCAAAAGGTGAGGCTGAACTAAGGTTCTGAGAAGTTCCACTGATAGGACATCTCATTCCAGGCAGAGTTCTGAAACTGGATCCAAGTACAGTTGGAGTAGTTTTGGAGATGCCCAAGGATCACGAATGTCACAGGCGTCCCACAGGTTCGTTGGGTTTGTTACCTATCTCATGAACGTTTGGCCCCAGCTCAGCACTGTGTGTGTCAGCACGGAGACAATGGGCGTTCAAGAACATTTGCTGTACACCCATAACTGAGCAGTTGACCAAGTTTAGCAGCTCGCAACAGCTCGTCTTGTATTGAAGTATGACAATCGGCAGGAAGAATTCACCCTGCCCGAAGTTTCAGAAATAGATCTTGGAACAGCATTCGCATAGCCAGATGGTCAGCCAATCACATATACAAGTAGAGCACTTACAGATACTGAGAACTGGTATGACCAGATAAAAAAAGGGCTTCTTACAATATTTAAATGGGAGACATTCCATCAGTATACTTATAATAAACAGTGACAGAGCAACAGATCATAAGCCCCTATAATTATAGTGAAGAAACCGTTTCGTAAGTATCTAAAAAGTCTACAAAGGATTATTAGTGAGACTTCAGACAGATGGATTTCTATTAGCAGGAATATGTAGGTCGCTAAAGATTCCCTGTAGTTCTGAGGATGAGCTATAGGGTGCTTTAGAGAGTTAATATGATAGAAGATTTGGCGGGTTGGGCACTGGGCGGGACTTCTACAATTTCACATTAAAATGGCATTGCAGTACTACTTGTGCTGTAGGACCCCGATTTGCATGTATTCGTAAGGCCCCCGCCTGTCTCTGGTGAGCGCCCCAGATGACTCTGAAAACTGTCTGGTTGATATGAAGGTGGGTGGGAGAGCATCAGTAAATCATCTACCGTGTATGTAACCATTGCCCTGACCCGTTCTGATTGGGAGCAGCGGATTACAATGGTCTCGAAACTCACCATTCAGAATGACCTTCTATTTAGGGCAGAGTGAGCAGTCATTCCGAATGCATTAAGAAAAGACTTGATGAGGGGAACGTGGAGGCATCTACTTACCTAGGATGAATACAGAAGTGAATCATCACACTGGGAAATGTAATATTTGTTGCACAATAGAAACAAGACAGTAAAATGAAGCTCAACGTAAGCTCGAGGAACAGCACCTCATCTTTCGATTAGGCACTTTACAGCCTTCTGGACTCAACATCAAGTTCAACAATTTCAGACTATAACCTCGGCCCCCATGTTTTCTTTTCTCTCTCACATGGCAGCTGTTGATGATTCTGCCATTGTCATTTACACCTCATCTAGACTCATCTTTTGTTTCTTAACTTGTCTCATTACCATCTCCTTTTGCCTTGCACCATCATCCCTTTTGTCTCTTAATCTCTCCTGCCTTCCACCCAATCACAGACCTTCCCTTTGTTCTTTCCTCCCCTCCCCCCTTTCCCTGTCCCACACTTGCTTAAATATCTGTTCCATCTCCAACTTTTTCCAGTTCTGACGAAGGGTCATCGACCTGAAACGTTAACTCTGTTTCTCTCTCCACAGATGCTGCCTGACCGGCTGAGTATTTCCAGCATTTTCTGCTGTTGTTTCAGTAAAAGGAAATATTGCTGCCTCATGAACTGCCTGATAACCTGTGTTCCAAGTTTGGAGTTGACGTGTTTGTCTTTGATGGTAATGATTAACTGATTACCACCCACTACTACACAAATGACTAGGAAATCGATTTTTTTTAGTTGTTCTTGGAATGTGAGCGACACAAGTAAGGTTGCACTTGAAGGGATAACTACTAGTCCTAGCCCCTTTAGGGCTACCCCCGATCAGGTGTATTCCCCAGACGTTCACTTTCAACTAAAGTTTGAGGTAGCCGAATCCTAAAGACGTTTAATTGGGTCTAAAGGTCCAGACTATCTCTCCCTAAAGGAAAGAAATTCTGCAACTCCTCACCAAAGAGTGTACAGAGATTGAGTTTGCGAGTTTGATACAGAAGTATTATGTGAGACAATTCTAAAAATATATAGATTTATTAAAGAACTGACGTGTAATTACAATAGGTGTTTCAATCGCAACATTAACAATTCCAAAAAGAGAAAGCTTACAATTCTTATTATCAGAGATCCTTATTCTCAAATCTTAACTTCGTTACATTTTTACAGTTCTTAGTCTTATTCCAGGATATCCACCAAAATCAAATACAGTACATAGAAACATAGAATCTAGGAGCAGGAGTAGGCCATTCAGCCCGTCGAGCCTGCTCCGCCATTCAATACGATCATGGCTGATCATCCAAATCCAGTACCCTGTCCCTGCTTTAATCCCCACAGTACACATATCCCACCCTACCCCCGTAACCCCACGTATTTAATTCCCCCTAACATATCCCATCCTATCCCCATAACCCCACATATTTAATCCCCCCTAACACTAAGGGTCAATTTATCATAGCCAAATCAACCTAACCCACACATTTTTGGACTGTGGGAGGAAACCGGAGCACCCGGAGGAAACCCACACAGACATGGGGAGAATGTGCAAACTCCACACAGACAGTCACCCGAGGTCAGATTCGAACCCGGGTCTCTGGCGCTGTGAGGCACCAGTGCTAACCACTATGCCACCGTGTTCCCCGACAATACCTTGATCCCCGAGGTACAAAGAGTTGAAGACTTACAGAGCTTGCCTCTGAAGCCGAGAATCGCTTTGCCCCTTTACAGCGAATCTATCATCCCATTTGAAAGTTCAATATTTATATCCTTTTTCAGTGGTATGTCCTTTGAAGTTTTCTGCTGATGTAAGCTAATTATCTCTAGTCATTTTTCTGCTGACCCCTGCTATTCTTACAGTCAGTTCAGCTGGTAGCAATGCAGACTTGTGTCTCTCCTTTAGGTGTTCGAAGCTTATCATAAAAAACGGTGTAAAAGCAAGTGCATCTATTTGATGTCATTCTTACCAAGGTCTTCTGTTTGTGTCTTTTTATGACATGTAAATTAAAACACCTCAACCAGGGTGATCTATGCAATTCTTAGTTACCTCAGCTGGCTGCAACACAGAATCGTGTCTCCTGTGTTTCATTTGATGTCATTTTTATGAAGGCATATGTTTCTTAATTTTCTGTGTTTCTTTCCGAAGTGTAATTTAGGACACCTTAATGTTCTTTCCAAAGCTTCAGACTTCAGGAGCTTCCAACCTCCTGTTTTAATAAGGTTATTGATTCAGTGTCAACAACTTATCTTATCCCAATAGCCTGAATGCTGTTAACAATACAACTTTTCCTAGCCAGGTTTCTAGATTTCCAGACCTAGTTTGTCATGTTTTAATAAGGCTAGAATTCTTTCATAGAATGGTGTATTTTTCTGAATATGGCTTATTCCTTCACACACTCACTGCCATCTCTTGGTGATGAAGGTGGCTGCCTTCTTGAACTACTGCAATTACTGTGGTGATGGTGTTAGATAGGGAATTCCAGAACTTTGATGCACCAATGGCAAAAGAACGGTGATACATCTCCAAGTCAGAATGGTGTGTCAAGGAGAACTTGGTGATGACGGTGTTGCTGCTCTTGTCCTTCTAGCTGGTAGAGCTTGTAGAGCTGAGAGAAACCATCAAAATAAGATTGGTGAGTTGCTGTAGTGCATCCTGTATATACTACTCCCTGCAGCCACAGTACGGCAATGAGTTACATAGAATTACATAGAATCTACAGCACAGAAACAGGCCATTTGGCCCAACTGGTCCATGCCGGTATTTATGCTTCACACGAGCCTCCTCCCACCCCTCTCCATCAGCATACATAGACAATACTGGTTGAAAAAAAGTAAAACTATCAAAAAATAATTGCAGACTCCCCTCTGATATGGCTTACTTGTGATTATATCCTTGATGTTCATTGCAGCCATTCAGATTTGAATCCACGTGGATTCTCTTTTCCTCTTATTTCAGTTCTCGAGTCCGGTGACAGTGCTTGCGAACAGCTTGGTAACGTTAAGAGAGCCTGCTGCTCCCAACAGGACAGTTGGGTGAAAATAACAATTAGTTAAGGAGACATTCCTCTTTCTCTCTCTCTCTCTCTCAAAAGCAGTGACTAGTCTGGGGGCAGAGAGGAAATGAAGCAGAATGGTGAGGAACATGAAAAGCTGAATATGTGAAGTAGAGGGAAAACAACTTGTTCTAAATGGAAAAGGCCCAAGTGAAGGAATTTTGAGCAGTTGACCAAAAGTATTTACTAACTTAGGTGCACTGTTAAAGGAAATTGAAATGAAGTGGTTAAATCAATGACAGCTCTTCGCTAGCATAGCATTGGGTGCTCCAAGGAAATGTCCAGGCCCCTCTCTAAGTATACATGTTCAGAGCAGGATAGAGCAACAGGGACAGCATAGCATTCTCTCTCTCTACTTCACACAGCAATGAAACATCAAAGATCTTGTATCTCACAGATACTTCAACCCGTTAGGTAGCCAACCAGTACTGGAAAGCTACCAGGGATGAGTGACTTCAGTTATGTGGTGAATATTGAGTCCACTGGCAGGGGTGACAATCAAGCAGACAGCTCTGTCCTGGATGGTGTCAAACTTCTTGAGTGTTGTTGCAGCCGTACCCATCCAGGCAAGTGGAGAGTATTCCATCACACTCCTGACCTAAGCCTTGTAGATGGTGGAGAGGCTTTTAGGTGTCAGGAGGTGAGCCACGCATCACAGTGTACCCAGCCTCGGCCCTGCTCTTTTGTAGTCACAATGTCGATAGAACTGATCCAGTTAAGCTTGTGGACTCTATAGTAAAGACCATAAGAACAACCTTTTCCAAGATGTGGAACACTGGATATCTGTTTTTCACACAATGTTTTTCACAGTTTACGTCTGAAGAATTCAAGAAGTTCACCAATGGAATGGAATTTCAAGCAGGTCACTTTGTCACCAGGATATTCATGAAACATAGAAACATAGAAGATAGGAGCAGGAGTAGGCCATTCGGCCCCTCGAGCCTGCTCCGCCATTTAATGAGATCATGGCTGATCATCCAAATTCAGTAACCTGTCCCTGCTTTCTCCCCATATCCCTTGATCCCTTTAGCCTTAAGAAATATATCTAACTCCTTCTTGAATATATTTAATGAATTGGCCTCAACTGCCTTCTGTGGTAGAGAATTCCACAGGTTCACCACTCTCTGGGTGAAGAAATTCCTCCTCATCTCAGTCCTAAATGGCTTACCCCTTATCCTTAGACTGTGACCCCTGGTTCCGGACTCCCCCGCCATCGGGAACATCCTTCCTGCATCTAGTCTGTCTAGTCCTGTTAGAATTTTATAAGTTTCAATGAGATCCCCTCTCATTCTTCTAAACTCTAGCGAATACAAGCCCAATCGTCCCAATCTCTCTTCATACATCATTCCTGCCATCCCAGGTATCAGTCTGGTGAATCTTCGCTGAACTCCCTCCATGGCAAGAACATCCTTCCTCAGATAAGACGACCAAAACTGCACACAATACTCAAGGTGTGGTCTCACCAAGGCCCTGTACAACTGCAGCAAGACATCCTTGCTCCTGTACTCGAATCCTCTCACTATGAAGGCCAACATACCATTTGCCTTCTTAACCGTCTGCTGCACTTGCATGCTTACCTTCAGCGACTGGTGCACAAGGACACCCAGGTCTCGTTGCACTTTCCCTTTTCCCAATCTATTGCCGTTCAGATAATAATCTGCCTTCCTGTTTTTGACACCAAAGTGGATAACCTCGCATTTATCCACATTATACTGCATCTGCCCAATCACCCAACTTGTCCAAATCATACTGGAGTTTCTCTGCATCCTCCTCACAGCACACACGCCCACCCAGCTTTGTGTCGTCTGCAAACTTGGAGATATTACATCTAGTTCCCTCGTCTAGATCATTAATATATATTGTGAATAACTGGGGTCCTAGCACCGATCCCTGTGGTACCTCACTAGTCACTGCCTGCCACTCGGAAAAAGACCTGTTTATTCCAACTCTTTGCTTCCTGTCTGCCAACCAGTTCTCTATCCAAGTCAGGAATGGAAAAGCAGAAGAAGCAGTAAATTTGGGCTCAATCTCTCTCTCTGTGGTGCACTAACTCATGTCTCTGGAGTATGTTTTCCATTCAGTGGAGCAAATTTGACTTATCGATGGCTTGAATGCAGTCAGGCAGACTGGCAGCACAGGGCATGTGTTCAAGGCAAGTGGTGGAGAGTTGGATCAAGGTGTCACAGCATACATCTGGAATCTGATCCCGTGCCTGCAGGTGATGTTACCAAGGGGCAGCGTGTAGCTGACAACAGGAAGGGGCCAGTGAGAGATTATTTGGGGAGCTGGAAGAGAAGCCATTGCTGGAGATGCTGGGACAGATAGGAAGAAGCATGCGAGCTCAGTCCCACAGTGCTGGGTAACAGTGATGGGGTGATGGAGGAAGATGGTATGGTCAACTGAATCAAACATTACGGAGAGGTGTAGGAGGATAAGGAACACTAATACATCATGGTTGCAGAGGATGTTATTTAAGATCATAGTCAGGGCAGTTTTGGTGCTGTAAGCAGGGTGCAACCTGGATTGAAGGGATTTGAACAGGGCGTTTTGTAAGAGATGGGCATAGACCTGGGAGGAGAAGAGACATTCAAAGACCTTAAAGAGGAAAGGAAGGTTAGAGATGGGGCAGCAAATGTTTGAGTCGAGAGTTGGCTTTTTGAGAAGAGGCTGATGATTGCATTTAATCAAGGGTTGTCCCAAAGCCAGGTAAATATTTTTCCATTAGCGTTTAAAGAGAGAAGGTTCATATCTGGTTTGAATCTTATCCCTTATTAGTGCTTCTTTAAAGTAAACAGCACAATGGTTACCTGGTAACAGCAGCCTGTATATAAGTTAACCTTATAGTCTTAGGGGGAGAAATTCGGTATCGCCCCGTTTGGGGCGCAATTATTGGCCCGGCGCAAAGTTTAGCGCCTGGCACTAATTATCACCTCCGACTGCAAACTTGACTTCTATCGCCCCTGGAGGTGATTGGAGCGCTAAATCAGGCGCTACACACCTCTCTTAAGGCGCTAACACCGAGGAGCGAGGCACTACCAAGGAGCGCTGGCGAAGCTCATGTGATGTCAGTCAACAATGGAACACAGACACACTGGTGCTGGCCAGTTCTTAAAGGGGAGGGTCAATCTTGCTCTCCATCCACACCCTGCTCATTGCAGTCTTGAATCTCGGCCTGGAGAGACCTGTACATCAAATCTGTTGGAAAGAACAATGGCAAGGCCCAGGGAAAGAGCTTAGAGTACGGCCACCACAGACTCTTCTAAATCGATGCAAGGAAGGTCAAATCAAAATGAACCTGCAAAGTGCTGCTCAGTACCCAAAACTCCTTCACACAGCGTTGAATCTCTCCAGAAGTCTCTCTCTCTCTCTCAGAATGCGTGGTGCAAAAATGTCGCTGACAAAAAAAGGCAGGAAGCGGTCGCCTTTAAATAGCGCTCCCCCAGTCCCTTCCCAACTGCAAAATGCTCCCCTCAACCTGTCGTTGCTAGCGGCAAGACAGGGGGCGCCACTCAATATCCGGTCCGGGGCGCTACCGGGGCGTTGCACGCTCGACTGACGTCACAATCTGCGGGCGCAGGAGATCGTGGTGGTAGTGTTTAGCGCCGCCGCAAAATATCTGGTCAATTTCGTGAGCGGCGCAAACATCGCTGCGCCCGAGCGCTAGTTGCTTTGCGCCCCATTAGCACCCTCTTAGGGCGCTAACGGGAGGCGCAAAGCAACCAAATTTTTCCCCCTTAGTGAATACAGCTTCTGCTCCCGGTATGACGCATGGATTTAATCTGTAGCCCTTCTATAATACACTGTAGCTGATGATCAAAATGAGTTAATATTATGATGAAGTGCAAAGGTCTGTTTTATCTGTTACAGGATCTTCTGTAGATTTCAAACGGAATTTTACATTGATGGTAAATGCAAGAAACATTCATTTGGATATTGACGGCAGTCGGGAAGTGCATATTGATCACACCTGCAAACTGGAACACGATTCTCACAGTTAATTTAGATTCAACTGAACAAGGTTTGAGGACTAACTAGCGAACCTACCTCAACACGGAATAGTGCTATCATTTTTCTTGATTCATGCTACATCTCTGGAATAAACTGATCTAAGTAATTGTGTTTTGCTGAGTTGTAAAGAATTGTCTTCAAAGTTGTTTGGTCTCCGCAATCTAAAGAATACCACAGAGAATGTACTTTCTATCTAAAACCAAACTAATTACCGAAAGTAATTTTACTGCTTGATGAAAAGTTCAATCCTGGCTGCTAATAGCACAAAAACAAAATCAATCTTATTTATTAAGTGCTACTGATTTAATATTCATTCATTACCATTGGGAATATAACTGGTGAAATAATTTTTTTTAAATTTATTCATGGGATGTGGGTGTCGCTGGCAAGGCCGGCATTTATTGCTCATCCCTAGTTGCCCTTGAGAAGGTGGTGGTGAGCTGCCTTCTTGAACTGCTGCAGTCCGTGTGGTGAAGGTGCTCCCACAGTGCTTTTAGGGACGCAGTTCCAGGATTTTGACCCAGCAACGATGAAGGAACGGCGATATGTTTCCAAGTCAGGGTGGTGTGTGACTTGGAGGGGAACTTGCTGCCCTTTTCCTTCTAGGTGGTGGAGGTCGCGGGTTTGGGAGGTGCTGTCGAAGAAGCCTTGGCGAGTTGCTGCAGTGCATCTTGTAGATGGTACACACTGCAGCCACGGTACGCCGGTGGTGGAGGGAGTGAATTTTTAAGGTGGTGGATGGGGTGCCAATCAAGCGGGCTGCTTTGTCCTGGATAGTGTCGAGCTTCTTGAGTGTTGTTGGAGCTGCACTCACCCAGGCAAGTGGAGAGTATTCCATCACACTCCTGACATGTGTCTTGTAGATGGTGGAAAGGCTTTGGGGAGTCAGGAGGTGAGTCACTCACCACAGAATACCTAGCCTCTGACCTGCTCTTGTAGCCACAGTATTTATGTGGCTGGTCCAGTTAAGTTTCTGGTCAATGGTGTCCCCCAGGATGTTGATGGTGGGGGATTCGGGGGGAGGTGGTTAGACTTTCTCTTGTTGGATATAGTCATTGCCTGGCACTTATGTGGCGTGATGTGATGCTGGAGAACTGAATTCATCGAGTTGCATTCCACCCTCAAATTGGCATCCAATGAAAGCTATTCCTTGCCACAGTACGATTGGGTGCAGACGTTGAGGATTACTCTTCAGTGATATCTGTCGCAAATACCCAGGTAGCACCATCATTGTATCAGAGGTGGCAATATTTGACTGAGGGAGATGCATCCTTGCAAACGCAATACGTCTATGATGGCAATACATTAATATAACACCATACAGTCCATGGAGAAGTGGTAATACTACGCGATTCAGTCTTGGTGCAATACTATCAACCTTTATTGCTGCCTTTTTTTAATTGACAGTGTCAGCCGTGGCTCAGTGGGTAGCACACTTGCCTCTGAATCAGAAGGGTTGTGGGTTCAAATCCCACTCCAGGGACTTGAGCACAAAAATCTAAGCTGACGCTCCAGTGCCGTGCTGAGGGAGCGCTGCACTGTCGGAGGTGCCGTCTTTCAGATGAGACGTTAAACCGAGGCCCCGTCTGCTCTCTCAGGTGGACGTAAAAGATCCCATGGCACTATTTCGAAGAAGAGCAGGGGAGTTATCCCCGGTGTCCTGGCCAATATTTATCCCTCAATCAACATAACAAAAACAGATTATCTGCTCATTATCACATTGCTGTTTGTGGGAGCTTGCTGTGCGCAAATTGGCTGCCCCGTTTCCCACATTACAACAGTGACTCCACTCCAAAAGTACTTCATTGGCTGTAAAGCACTTTGGGACGTCCGGTGGTCGTGAAAGGCGCTATAGAAATGCAAGTCTTTTCTTTTTCCATGGAGTTGCATGTGTGATTGATTGGTGCACCTGAAAAACAACAGATTGCTCACTACATTCCGTTAAGAATATCTCCATTGTAATTGTAGGGACTCAGCTGCATTGTATGGATGCAGCTGCTCAATCGCATTGGCAACGCTATCTGTTGTCGCATTATCAGCAATGGAGCAGGACCTTCATGCCATAGTGTAGGTGAGAGCAGGTGAATGAATTAATGAGAGGGGATCTCATCAAAACATATAAAATTCTGACAGGTCTGGACAAACTAGATGCAGGAAGAATGTTCCCGATGGTCGGAGAGTCCAGAACCAGGGGTCATAATCTAAGGATAAGGGGTAAGCCATTTAGGACAGAAATGAGGAGGAATTTCTTCACCCAGAGAGTGGTGAACCTGTGGAATTCTCTACCACAAAAGGTAGTTGAGGCCAAATCATTAAATATATTCAAGAATGAGTTAGATATATTTCTTAAAGCTTCTATGTTTCTATGTAATGCTCTGCCTTGAGTTGATGCAATGATTGAAAAGAGTGCCAATGTCATTTTTTTTAATTCAGTGGCACATACTCCTCAGACCGGGGTGAATGCCAATTTGAAACAGTCTAGTGCACAGTAATCATAAGAAAAACTTACAAGAATAAAACCACTTACTTCAGGACATGAACTGCACTGCTAGATAATCTTCGGGCCATTTCCATCTCTACAAATATCTACAACCGAACAGCTTAGTGGGAGCACCTTCACCGCATGGACTGCAGCGGTTCAAGAAGGCTCACCACCAACGTTCCCACTAAGCAGTGCGGCAGCGCAGCTGTGCAGCTCTCTGCCGGTCCCACAGCAGCCCAGGACCAGCTTTTCTAATGTTAAATTTAACGCATGCGTGAAACTGTGAACGGGCCCCCTTAAAGGGACAGCGCACCCAAAAAAAAAATGAAGAGGCATCTTCCCAAGGGCAACTAGGGTTAGGCAATAAATGTCAGCCTTGCTCGCGACGCCCACATCCCAAAGAATGAATTAAAAAAATACTCTGTACTGGCGACTGGACAGTGGGGAGAATGTGCATATTAATAGCTGGCGTCAGATGCAGCCTTCAAGGTCCATGCAAAATATTGTGGCAACAACATGACAGTAAACTTGAAATATATAGTAAAATTAACATTTATTCAACTGAAATAAATGCTGCTCCCCACTGCTGGATACAATTGACTTGTAATCTCACAGTAATATAATTTGATCTGAGCACTGTTGGTCCCAACACATCAAATATCAAATCCAACCTTTTATTTCTGTTTACCCTTATTGCATGGATCCTCCCACAAGTATTGGTCCGAATCTTGAGTTATGAAGATCTTAATATTCCTTTATCAAGGAGTGGAAGCAAGGTTCATTTAATTTTACAAATATCTGGTGTTATTGAAAATACAAATATTTTTGAATGTAATTTATTGCCACATTAAATCCCTGGGAAGATATACCAACATGCTGTAAATTCATTTTTGGAGAGATTAAATACATTGGAAATCTTGAGTTTAAAGTACATATTCTATCTTTTTATATTAAATGTCAAAAACCCTGTCTTGATTTTACTTTTTGCAATAGTAACTGTTCACTACACTGTGGGACGTATTTTTGGGGGCTCAGAATGGGGGATGTTTTTCCCTTTAGTGTCCGGGCGTAAAGCATCACACGGGTGGAATAAGTGCCGGGAGATCGGGCAGGGTGGGTCGCAGGCCTCTAAACAAAGCATATTTGATTTTCCCGGCACTAAACTGAGTGGACAAAAAAAATCAGGCGGCTGGCATTACAGGCATGTGATCTGCCAAGTCCAATTTTCTTCTGTGCACTCCATCCATGCGATGCTTTACACCCAAGCACCAAAGGGGACAATCTGCTCCATTGGCTCTTCAGAGCAGAAATAAAATGCCAATATTCCAAATTACTAATCGTATAATTGGTTGCGTTCCCAAATCAGCAGTCGGCTGTGCCACACAGACTCACGGAAACTGGTGCTTATTACGCTGATCTGCACCTCAACTCCATTTATCCGCCTTAGCTACCCTCACCCAACAAGAATCTATTGATCTTAGCCCTGGAAATTTTAATTGACCCAGCAGACACAGCTTTTTGCGGGAGAGTTCCTGATTTCTACTACCCTTTGTGTGAAAAAAGTGCGTCCTGATTTCACCCCTAAATGACCTGGCTCTAAATTTAAGATTGTGCCCCCTTGTTCTGGATTCCCCGCCAGTGGAAATAGTTTCTCCGTTATCTACTTATTGAATCCCTTTATCATTTTAAACACCCTTGCATCGGATCACCCCTCAACCTTCTAAACTCAAGGGGATATAAACCAACTTTATGCAACATGTCCTCATAATTTAACCCCTTAAGCCTTAAGCCATCATTCCGGTGAATCGGCACTGTATCCCCTCTAAGACCAATATATCTTTCCTGAGGTTCGGTGCCCCAAACTGAACTCAGTACACCAGATGGGGTTTGACCAAGGCTCTGTAGAACTGAAGCCCCACTTTCTCACTTTCCGACTCCAACCCTGGAGGTAAAGGCCAACATTCCATTTGCCTCATTGATTTCTTTAAACGAAGGAGGAAGAAAAGGAAAGCACCATGACCTTTAACCTTATTCCAATGTTGTCAGGAGAACACAATCCCACAAGCGGCATCAGACAAAGCCAGATCAATAAGTTAGAGCTCAATATGTGAAGGATTAAGAACTTGAAGAATGAGGGAAATCATACTGAGATATGTGATCTACCTTTCTCATTCATGATTCAATCGGACGTTTACAAAGCAGAAGCCTTGCTGCTACTGAGTATAATCTCAGGAGAGATCGAGAAACTTGCCTCGATGACTGACGTTGCAAACTGTGCGTTAGATTGAAATGTCAAATCTCGAGAGTGACGTTTAATAAAGGTATGTGGATTACTTTTTGTTACACCTGTATGGAAGTCACTGAGGAGTACTTTTTAAGAGGTGCCCAACAAATGGCTGAGAATGTGCTGAGTGACCTTCATAGCTTCCCATAGGAGACAAATAACTAGTTGCATTTCCAAAACTCAGAAATGTGACTTGTGTAACAGACAAGAGGTGTCTTAAAGTGATTGATTATTTGAGCTTCGCTTCTAATAAAAAAGGCAGAAAGTACATGATGTCAGAAGTTCAGCCGTGGCTCAGTGGGTAGCACTCGCGCCTCTGAGTCAGAATGGTTGTGGGTTCAAGTCCCACTCCAGAGACCTGAGCACAAAATCTAGGCTGACACTCCAGTGCAGTGCTGAGGGGGTGCTGCACTGTCGGAGGTGCCGTCTTTTGAATGACACGTTAAGCCGAGGCCCCGTCTACTCTCTCAGGGGGACGTAAAAGATCCCATGGCACTATTTCGAAGAAGAGTATGCGAGTTCTCCCTTGTGTCCATGCCACTATTTATCCCTCAAGCAACATCACTAAGACAGATTATCTGGTCATTATCGCATTGCTGTTCATGGGAGCTTGCTTTGCACAAATTGACTGCTCTGTTTGCTGAAATCGCAACAATGACAGAACTTCAAAAGAGTATCTGCTGGTTGTGAAGCGCTGTGGGATAGGACATGAAGGGCACTATGTAAATGGCTCCCACTTTCTGCCCTCTGTAAACTTGAAGTCATCCAAAACTCTGCTGCCCGGGTCCTAACTCACACCAAATCCCGTTCACCCACCACCCACCACCCCTTTGCTCGCTGACCTACATTGGCTCCCGGTTAAGCAACACCTCAATTTTTAAAATTCTCCTCCTTGATTTCAAATCCCTCCATGGCCTCTCCCCTCCCTATCTCTGTAATCTCCTCCAACCCTGCGTTCCTCTGATTCTGGCCTGTTGAGCATCCCAATTTTAGTCGCTCTACCACCATCCTGACTTGGAAGTATATCGCCGATCCTTCATCGTCGCTGGGTCAAAATCCTGGAACTCTCTCCCTAACAGCACTGTGGGGGCACCTTCACCACACAGACTGCAGCGGTTCAAGAAGGCGGCTCACCACCACCTTCTCAAGGGCAACTAGGGATAGGCAATAAATGCAGGCCTTGCCAGCGACACCCATATCCCATGAACGAATATAAAGAAAAACATTGGCGGCCGTGCTTTCAGCTGCCAAGGCCCTAAGCTCTGGAGCACCCTCCCTAAACCTCTCCGCCTCTCTACCTCGTTTTCCTTCTTTAAGGCACTTCTTAAAACCTACCTCTTTGACCATTATCTTCTTATGGGGCTCGGTGTCAAAGTTTGTTTGATAACGCTCCTGTGAAGCGCCTTGGGACGTTTTACTACGTTAAAGGCGCTATATAAATACAAGTTGTTGTTGTTGTTCATTCCTTCTTTTCATATTCTTTTTCTTTTATTATTAAAGTTTACCTTTACCCTTTTCATCTGATAATACCTAATTTTTCTATTCTAACCTTCTTAAAAATAACTTTTAAATACTTCCGTTACCTGATTTTCTTTCTCCTGTTTTCTGCTTGTCCATTTTCAGAAAATTGGTCTATCGATTGGCTGATTGGCTCCACAGGTTAGTTTTACAACCAATCGAATGTCAGAAATGTTAAACAGCCCCAAGCAAGGAATGCCTATCACCATAGAATCATAGAATGGTTACAGCACAGAAGGAGGCCATTCGGCCCGTCGAGCTCGTGCCGGCTCTCTGCAAGAGCACTTCAGCTAGTCCCACTCTCCCGCCCTTTCCCCGTAGCCCTGCAAATATTTTTCCTTCAGGTACTTATCCAATTCCCTTTTGAAATCCATGATTGAATCTGCCTCCACCACCCTTTCAGGCTGTGCATTCCAGATCCTAACCACTCGCTGCGTAAACATTTTTTTCCTCATGTCGCCTTTGGTTCTTCTGCCAATCACCTTAAATCTGTGTCCTTTGGTTCTCGACCCTTCCGCCAATGGGAACAGTTTCTCTCTATCTACTCTGTCCAGACCCCTCATGATTTTGAACACCTCTATCAAATCTCCTCTCAATCTTCTCTGCTCCGAGGAGAACAGATTCCAGAGGAAATAGATTCAACTTTGGCCTCCAGAACCCAATCACAGCTGGACAAACTAACTCATCCTCAGTGCAGAAATGATTTGTCGTAAGAATGAGCCTTACGCGTGGTGAACTTAAAGTAAGCTTTAATCAACTAAAAAGGTGCTACATACAAAAGAGGTCTTACTCTATGCCTCTTCAGGATCCAACTGATCAGTCCAGTATTTATCCTGGACTAATCACAGGAAGTGATGCAATAAAGTTCGAGTCACAGGAAGCTGTATTGTGTTACCACATGGTTACAATAGCATGTGCCATCAGCATTATAAGTTATACTTGCACAACTTTAATATTACCAACAGGCAGAAACCAATAGGGTTCCCCTCATGGTTCAGCAAGGTTATCAACTGAGTAGCTAAACCATGCAGACATGAAGGTTCCAGGGTCAATCACCAATCAATGACGAGTTAACTGGGCTCAGGCAGGGTAGGGAAAGCGGCATTATAATCGCTCTCAGTGACTCTGGCTTTGGCAAAGGAAAATTGTCACAAATTTCTATTCCTGATTGCTATCCAGCAACGTCTGCTGGAAGTCTGCCCATTGGAGATGTCAGGTGATGGTAGGATTGAGCTTGGCCATGACAACTCCCTCCCCTCCATGGGTGAATAGTCTGTTGACACTCACTGTCAGCACTCGCACGTGAATAGTGTCTATTTGGGTGAGTTTTGGGTGACTGTGCTTCCTTGGGAACGTTAAAAGCAAAAAGAAAGACTTGCATTTATATCGCGCATTTCACGACCTCAGGATTTTCTAAAGCGCTTTACAGCCGATGAAGTACTTTTGAAGTGCAGTCACTGTTGTAATGTAGGAAAGGCGGCCGCCAATGTGCGCACAGCAAGCTCCCACAAACAGCAATGTGGTTTTGTGATCAAGGCTCTGGAGTGGGACTGGAACCCACAATATTCCAGGAACTAAAGTGACTGTCTTCAAAAACATCAGTCCCTGTCTGTAAAAACAAAAAAGAGTTTTAAAATCTGTCTGTGAATAAGAGAAACAGAATCCAAACAAAATCCATCATAACCACAACACATAAAAACATTTCTTCAAAGTAAATGCCAGTGTCCCAACCACTGCCTTTAACATGCAGGGAGCCTGGCCAGTCTGCAGATATAAATTGTTGAAAGGCTTTCATCAGTAGCCAGATGCAGCCCTTTATACCAAAATAATGCGAACTAACCTAACAATAATGTAAGAATTTTGACAGAGGTAATGTTGCTACCATGAAACTTGGACAGATCCATCTTGTCTCTCAAAGCTGGTACATGAAAGAGCAATACAATATATACAAGCACTGGCCCCTGACGCCACCTGTTGTCTTTTTAGTGCCATTGCTTTCACCCAATTGTACAGTTCAAACACTCACGAGACTCCGCTTGCAGGTGGAGGGGTACTTTTAGTGAATTTCTACAAGCTTCACTAGTTATTCATCTCACTGCTGTTTGAGACCTTGCTGTGTTCAAATTGGCTGCTGCATTTGCCTAGAAAACAACACTGACCACACTTCAGAGTAATTCCTTAGTTGTTAAGGATACACTGAGGGAGTGAAAGGCACTATACATGTATATATGCAAGTTGCTTCTCTCCTTAAACATGTTAGTCGGTAAACCGCCAAGACCATAATACTAGTGCATCAACAGGACATTCACCAGACAGCTGAGCGCTTGTGCAAGTTCATGGTTCAATGATTGTAAAGTAATTAACGGTTCCCTTTTGACTTGAGTGGTGTGTAGGACTGACTGCCCACTATGGTGGCTGCTCCACAATTCTTCACTGGAGTCAGAAGTGTTCGACTGAGGGAAGGGCTGGCAGATCTCATCGGGCGCTGGTTTCATCTGCGTGCTCAACGGCCGAAGCAAATATGAGAAAGGCCAAAGGTTTACTTGCACTAGGGGTAAACACGTTTACGATTGTGCCACCCCACATTTAATTTCCGCTACACCTAAGGAATTCTTTCCTCGGAGAGAGAAAGCACTCCACTATCAAAGAAGGTTTTTTTTTAAGAGATTTAGAAATGCTGAGTCTGATTACAAACAACAAAGATGCCCCAAGGTGCTACATAGCGAGGGTGACTAAAAGTTCGGTCAAGGGAGGCTCTTGAGGGAGAAAAGAAAGGAAGACTTGCATTTATATAGCGCCTTTCGTGACCTCAGGACATCCCAAAGCACTTTACGGCCAAGTACTTTTGAAGTGTAGTCACTGTTGTAATTTAAGAAACGTGGCAGCTAATTGCACACAGCAAGATCCCACAAACAGCAATGTGATAATGACCAGTTAATCTGTTTTAGTGATGTTGGTTGAGGGATAACTATTGGCCAGGACACCGGGGAGAACTCTAATACAAAAGCAAAATACTGCGGATGCTGGAAATCTGAAATAAAAACAGAAAATGTTGGAAATACTCAGCAGGTCAGGCAGCATCTGTGGAGAGAGAAACAGAGTTAACGTTTCAGGTCGATGACCCTTCGTCAGAACTGGCGTTAACTCTGTTTCTCTCTCCACAGATGCTGCCTGACCTGCTGAGTGTTTCCAGCATTTTCTGTTTTTATACCAGGGAGAACGCCCTTGCTCTTTGGAGAGTGTAATGAGATCTTTTGACATCCACCTGAGAGGGCAGGCAGAGTGAGACTTGAGCCCACAACCTTCTGACGCAGAGGCAAGAGCGCTATCACTGAGCCACAGCTGACTGCTCATTCATATAGGGAGGCGGAGAGGTTTATGGAAAGTTGGATTCCCTGCCTGGCACAAATGGAGACAATGCCGCAACAAACGTTTGGGCAACAAAAGTAGGACAATGCGCCATGATTTCTATTTTGTCGTATATAGTTCAAGTATTGTACAGCATTTGAAGTAGATAGCGCTTAATACAGTAAGAAATCAGGGCTTCGATATCATGGCAAATATATGCCGAGGAACCAGAGAATTCCTTAATCCCCTCCTTTAACTCTTCACTATGAACCGTCTGGGGTTCTTCCTCCCAGTGAAGGTCTAGGGATGAATTATACTCGACTCGGCTTCCGAACTGTATTACATTTAACCCGATTTGAATCAAAATGAATTTAATTTATCAACCCTCGATTAAGTTACCCTCAAGCTGCATAGTGAGTGAATTAACTCTACCCTGCCAAATCATCAAGGAAGAGGCCAGTCCACGAGTGATGCACATTATTTCTTGGTTACAAATCACAACTGAAAGTTAAAGTTAGGTACACAGATGCGTAATAGACGTGCACACATGTAATCAGAGTTACCTAGTGTTTGAGTAGCACATCATTAATGACAGAGTTACTTAACAAAACGAGTAGCAAAGGTTACACAGGCAATTCAATGTAAATCAGCACGAACGGCTGCTGAATATTAACTATAGTAGCGACCAGAGTCTGAGGTTATAAATTGGTGAGATTACTTTCAGAGTAATTCCTTCGATAGTTAACTGCTTTGAACAGCCAGTCTTTCAAATAGCTCAAGTCAACATGTGTGATTAACGATGTTCAAAGCTTACAGAACCTCATCCTCATGAGCGGCGTGGCTGGGTCAGTCTTCCTTTCTTGTAGACACAGGCATTAGCTTCAGCAGTGTTGAGTCTATGAACCCCTTCGCAGCGGGGTTATCTGTCTCACTTGGATCTTCGATTCTGACTGGACCCACCTTACACACGAGTGACGCTATCTGAGCTGGTTTCCCTCTCACCTTCTCAACTCAGACAACTCGCAATTAAGCGACACCCTTAGCTCTGCCTGAACAGCCCAATTTAGCTCCTAATATCTGACACACTATCCTTAAAGGTACCCTGCATTGGTAAGGATGCCTCTTACACCCGCTGCCGCGCTTCCTACATTACAACAGTGACTACACTTCAAGAGTACTTCATTGGCTGTAAAGCACTTTGGGACATCCTGAGGTTGTGACAGGCACTATATAAATGCAAGTTCTTCTTCTTACTTCCCAGCACTCAGTTCAACAGCTGAACTCCAGACTGTATGGGCATCCTCAGGCAGTTCACAAGGTATTTCCCCAACGATTCTCGAAGGCAACCATTCAGGCAATTTTACGGGGCACGGTTCCTACAATACAGATGGGTCAAGCGTGGCTCAGTGGGCAGCACTCTTGCCTTGGAGTCAGAAGGTTGTGGGTTCATGCCCCACGCCAAAGACTTGAGCACAAAAATCTAGGCTGAGACTCCGCTGCATGTACTGCGGGAGTGCTGCGCTGTTGGAGGTGCCGTCTTTCGGATGAGACATTAAACCGAGGCCCCGTCTGCTCTCTCTCAGGTGGATGGAAAAGGTCCACGGCCACTATTTTGGAGAAGAGCAGGGGATTCTCCCTAGTGTCCTGGGCCAATATTTATCCCTCAATCAACATCACTAAAACAGATTATCTGGTCATTATCACAGTGCTGTTTATGGGAGCTTGCTGTGCGCAAGATTGACTGCCGTGTTTCCTACAATACAACAAGTGACTCCACTTCAAAAGCACTTCATTGGCTGTACAGGGGACGTCCTGAGGTCGTGAAAGATTCTATGTAAATGCAATTCTTCCTTTTTATATCTGCAAACCAACAGCTTCTCCCTCCTGCAATTACCAGTGATGTGACGGGAATGCAATCTCAGAATTCACCACCAGGGGGCATAGAAAACCTAACTGATGCAAACGTTCGGGTCACAGACTTTGTAAATCAGTAACAAAAAAATTGGCACTTCTCATACTTTCTTTAGTCGCTGTGAGAACTCCAATACTTCAACCTGTTTAATGAATAAACCTCTATTCATGAAGCCCTGGATCCCTGTAAGCTTTTTTAATTGCTTTCTCAACCTGCCCTGCCACCTTCAACGATTTGTGCACATATACCCCTAGGTGTCTCTGTTCATGCACCACCCTTTAGTTTATATTTCCTCTCCTCATTCTTTCTACCAAAATGTATCACTTTACACTTTTCTGCGTTAAATTTCATCTGCCACGTGTCCGCCCATTCCACCAGCCTGTCTATGTCCTCTTGAAGTCTATCGCTATCCACTGTAGGGGGTGGTTTGTGTCAGCTTCGCCTCTGACTTCTGAGCGGTTCGAATCGCTCCCACTCCCTTGGTTCTAGACCTTGGACTTATTTGGGGGTTGTGATGAAAAGAGTAGCAGACAACTGGGTTTGATGCAAGAACTTTGATCTTTATTTAAGAAAGTAAAACACAACACAAACACTCTTAACACTCTAAAGGTGGGGAACACTTCGGTACAAGCGAGGGAAATAACATTAGAAGAATACTTCACCCCTCCCAATCCCACTTCACTAGCTAGGTTGGACTCTGGAGAACCAGGGATAATGCTCACCAAACGAATCCTTGACAGTTGAGAGTTAGGGTTTAGAGTCTTTTGAGTAAAAGGTTTCGTAAGGCCCTTGTTGCCGCGAGGTGTCCGATGGTCACTGAGGCAGTCGCTCAGGTCTCTTCTTGCATGTCGGCCTGCTTCTGGAGCTGTTGGCCTTCTTTATTAAATTTCTTTCTGTTGCCCCCTCGCCTTATTGAACTGTCTTCTTCAGAGCTTTGGAACTGCCTTCTTGCAGAACTGTGGAACTGCCTTCTGCCGGACTGCTTGCTGAACTCCCTGCTGCTGTGTAACTGTTGAACTGCTTGTCTCCTTGAACTGCTGTGTAACTCTACTGGAGAACTCGAACTGTGAACTGTTGAGAACGGGCCTTTTATTATACCCATTGAAGCTTCCTTATCATTGTAAGATTTTGGAGGGCTTGTTAACAGTAATGATTTTAATAAGTGTCAAATGGCTTTTGGGATGGCTTGTGTCCTGTCGATCTCCTTGGTTGATTACAGTTGATTGGTTTTGTGTTTTGTTTTCTAGGCTGGACTCGGTCTTTCTATAGAATGGGTCTGAATGATTTTTATTATGCATGTTTCTGATGGGCCCTGTAATCGGTTTTGATGGGGCCTGTCTTTTGGGTGGGACTGTCTTCTCCCAGGGTCTATTGTTCAAATGTTAATGTCTGCTGGGGCTTGAGCGAGGTCATCCCGGTTCCCCAGACAGTGTAATTAACTGCAATAGCCAAACTGCTTTTACAGAGGTCGTGCCCACCTCCTTGTCCCTTTACAGGCCCAGACATGTTTTTTTTTAAATGCCAAAACTTGGTTTTTGGTCTTAAATTTCTTATGTTAGGCCCAAATGCATTTTTATCACTCTGAGGTAGTTCCACAGTCCTTTTTCCTTAGGTTTTGGGGATCTGTAAATTTTGGAAACCTTACACCTCCTCACTGTTCACTATACTTACAAGTTTTGTATCATCTGCAAACTTTGAAATTGTACCCTGTACACCCAAGTCCAAGTCATTAATATATATCAAGAAAAGCAGTGGTCCTAGTACCGACCCCTGGGGAACACCACTGTATACCTTCCTCCAGTCTGAAAAACAACCGTTCACCACTACTCTCTGTATCCTGTCACTTAGCCAATATTGTATCCGTGCTGCCACTGTCCCTTTTATTCCATGGGCTTTAACTTTGCTGGCAAGCCTATTATGTGGCACTTTGTCGAACGCCTTTCGGAAATCCATATACGCCACGTCAACCGCATTGCCCTCATCAACCCTCTCTGTTACCTCATCAAAAAACTCAATCAAGTTGGTTAAACACGATTTGCCTTTAACAAATCCGTGTTGGCTTTCCTTAATTAATCCACACTTGTCCAAGTGACTGCTAATTTTGTCCCTGATTATTGTTTCTAAAAGCTTCTCCACTACCGAGGTTAAACTGACCGGCCTATAGTTGCTGGGTTTATCTTTACACCCTTTTTTGAACAAGGGATAACATTTGCAATTCTCCAGTCCTCTGGCACCACCCTCATTTCTAAGGAGGATTGGAAGATTATGGCCAGTACCTCCGCGATTTCTTCATTCACTTTCCTCAGCGTCCTCAGATGCATCCCATCCAGTCCTGGTGACTTATCTACTTTAAGTACAACCAGCCTTTCTAGTACCTCATCTTTAGCAATTCTTATCCCATCCAGTATCTCCTCTACCTCCTCCTTTACTATGTCTATGGCAGCATCTTCTTCCTTGGTGAAGACAGATGCAAAGTACTCGTTTAGTACCTCAGTCATACCCTCTGCCTCCAAGTGTAGGTCTCCTTTTTGGTCCCTAATTGGCCCCACCCCTCCTCTTACTACCCGTTTACTATTTTTATGCCTATAGAAGACTTTTGGATTACCTTTTATGTTAGCTGCCGTTCTATTCTCATACCCTCTCTTTGCCCCTCTTATTTTCTTTTTCACTTCTCCTCTGAACTTTCTATATTCAGCCTGATTCTCAGATGTATTCTCGACCTGACATCTGTCATACACGCTCTTTTTCTGCTTCATCTTACTCTCTATCTCTTTCATCATCCAAGGAGCTCTGACTTTAGTTGCCCTACCTTTCCCCCTCGTGGGAATGTACCTCAACTGTACCCGAATTATTTCCTCTTTAAAGGCAGTCCATTGTTCCATTACAGTTTTGCCTGCCAATCTTTGATTCCAATTTACCCGGGCCAGATCCGTTCGCATCCCACTGAAATTTGCCTTCCTCCAATTAAGTATTTTTACTCTAGATTGCTCCCTGTCCTTTTCCATAGCTAATCTAAACCTTATGATACTATGATCACCGTTCCCTAAATTTTCACCTACTGACACTTGCTCCACTTGACCTACCTCATTCCCCAGAACCAGATCCAGCAATGCGTCCTTCCTCTTTGCGACAGAAACATACTTCAGAAATTCTTCCCCCTCTCTGCCCTTCACACTATTATTATCCCAGTCTACATTAGGATAGTTGAAGTCCTCCATTATCACTACTCTATAGTTCTTGCATCTCTTTGTAATTTCTGTGCAAATTTGCTTCTCCATATTTTTCCCACTAGTTGATGGCCTATAGAATACACCTAGTAGTGTACAATAGCAAAATACTGCGGATGCTGGAAATCTGAAATAACAACAGAAAATGCTGGAAACACTCAGCAGGTCAGGCAGCATCCGTGGCAAGAGAAACAGAGTTTCGAGTAGTGCAAGGGGATCTCTATTATTTCTTAACTCTAGCCATATAGATTCTGTCCTTGACCTCTCCAGGACATCCTCCCTCTCCAGCACGGTAACATTCTCCTTAACTAATACTGCCACACCACCTCCTATCTTTCCTTCCCTATCTTCCCTGAACACCCTATATCCAGGAATATTTAATACCCAATCCTGCCCTTTTTTGAGCCAGGTCTCCGTTATTGACACGACAACATATTTCCATGTGGCTATTTGCGCCTGCAGCTCACCAACCTTGTTTACAATGCTTCGTGCGTTCACATACATACACTGTAAACCTATCTTAGACCATCCTGTGTTCTCTCTTAGTCTGACCCCACCTAATACCGTACTATTTCTTACTCTAGTGCTATCCGTCTCTCCCAATCATAGAAACATAGAAACATAGAAGATAGGAGCAGGAGTAGGCCATTCGGCCCCTCGAGCCTGCTCCGCCATTCGATGAGATCATGGCTGATCATCCAAACTCAGTACCCTGTACCTGCCTTCTCCCCATATCCCTTGATACCTTTAGCTTTAAGAAATATATCTAACTCATTCTTGAATATATTTAATGACTTGGCCTCAACTACCTTCTGTGGTAGAGAATTCCACAGGTTCACCACTCTCTGGGTGAAGAACTTCTTCCTCATTTCTGTCCTAAATGGCTTACCCCTTATCCTTAGATTATGACCCCTGGTTCTGGACTCTCCGACCATCGGGAACATTCTTCCTGCATCTAGTTTGTCCAGACCTGTCAGAATTTTATATGTTTCGATGAGATCCCCTCTCATTCTTCTATACTCCAGCGAGTATAAGCCCAATCGACCCAATCTCTCCTCATATGTCATTCCTGCCATCCCAGGTATCAGCCTTGTGAATCTTCGCTGAACTCCTTCCATGGCAAGAACATCCTTCCTCAGATAAGGCGACCAAATCTGCACACAGTACTCAAGGTGTGGTCTCACCAAGGCCCTGTACAACTGCAGCAGGACATCCCTGTTCCTATACTCAAACCCTTTCGCTATGAAGGCCAACATACCATTTGCCTTCTTCACCGCCTGCTGCACCTGCATGCTTACTTTCAGCGACTGGTGCACAAGGACACCCAGGTCTCGTTGCACTTCCCCTTCTCCCAATCTATTGCCATTCAGATAATAGTCTGCCTTTCTGTTTTTGACACCAAAGTGGATAACCTCGCACTTATCCACGTTATATTGCATCTGCCACGCTTCTGCCCACTCACCCAACCTGTCCAGATCATCCTGGAGTTTCTCGCTATCCTCCTCGCTGCACACACTCCCACCCAGCTTTGTCTCATCTGCAAACTTGGAGATATTACATTTAATTCCCTTATCTCGATCATTAATGTATATTGTGAATAGCTGGGGCCCAAGGACCGATCCCTGCGGTACCCCACTATTTACTGCTTGCCACTCGGAAAAAGACCCATTAATTCCTACTCTCTGCTTTCTGTCCGCCAACCAGTTCTCTATCCAAGTCAATACCTTGCCCCCAATCCCATGTGCCTTAACTTTACCCGCTAATCTCTTATGCGGGACCTTATCGAAAGCCTTTTGAAAGTCCAAATACACCACATCTACTGGTTCTCCCTTATCTATTTTCCCAGTTACATCCTCAAAAAATTCCAGTAGATTAGTCAAGCACGATTTACCTTTTGTAAAACCATGTTGACTTTGTCCGATCCTGTCACGGTTTTTCAAATGCTCAGCTATTACATCCTTTATAATGGACTCTAGCATTTTCCCCACTACCGATGTCAGGCTTACCGGTCTGTAATTCCCCGCTTTCTCTCTACCACCCTTTTTGAATAGTGGGGTAACATTAGCTACCCTCCAATCCATGGGTACAGTTCCAGATTCCATCGAATGTTGGAAGATGATCAGCAATGCATCTACTATTTAGGGCCACTTCCTTAAGTACCCTAGGATGTAGATTATCAGGCACTGGGGATTTATCGGCCTTCAATACCGTCAATTTCCCTAACACCATTTCCCTGCAAATACTGATTTCTTTCAGTTCCTCCCTTTCATCAGACCCTATGTTCTCCAACATCTCTGGGAGGTTATTTGTGTCCTCCTTTGTGAAGACAGAACCAAAATATGCATTTAATTGGGCTGCCATTTCTTTGTTCCCCATTATAACTTCCCCCACTTCTGACTGCAAGGGACCTACACTTGATTTCACTAATCTTTTTCACTTCACATATCTATAAAAAGCTCTTACAGTCAGTTTTTATGTTCCCTGCAAGCTTACTTTCATATTCTATTTTCCCCTTCTTAATTAATCCCTTTGTCCTCCTTTGTTGAATCCTTTGTGCCCTTTGTTTCTCCTTTCTAGTGCTACATCCTGGTGCCCATCCCCCTGCCAACTTAGTTTAAGCCCACCCCAACAGTACTAGCAAACCTCCCCGCGAGGATATTGGTCCGGCCCTGTTGAGGTGTAACCCGTCCGGCCTGTACAGGTCCCACCTCCCCCCAGAACAAGCCCCAATGCCCCCAGAATCTGAAGCACTCCCTCCTGCACCATCTCTCCAGCCATGCATTCATCTGCTCTATACTCTTATTTCTATACTCACTCGCGCATGGCACTGGAAGTAATCCGGAGATTACTACCGTTGAGGTCCTGCTTTTTAATCTCTTTCCTAGCTCCCTAAAATCTGCCTGCAGGACCTCATCCCTCTTTCTACCTATGTCGTTGGTACCAATATGGACCACGATCTCTGGCTGTTCACCCTCCCCCCTCAGAATGCTCTGCAGTTGCTCAGTGACATCCTTAACCCTGGCACCTGGGAGGCAACATACCATCCTGGAGTCACGTCTGCAGCCACAGAAACGCCTGTCTGCTCCCCTAACTATCGAATCCCCTACCACTATTGCATTCCCTGTCTTCCTCCTCCCCCCACCCCCTGTGCAGCTGAGACACCCGTGGTGCCATGGACTTGGCTCTGGCTGTACTCCCCAGTGGAACCATCACCCTCACCAGTACTCAGAACAGAATACTGGTTGGAGAGCAAGATGCACTCAGGGGACTCCTGCACTACCTGCCTGGTCCTCCTCTTCTGTCTGGCGGTCACCCATTCCCTTTCTGCCTGCGCACTCTTTAGCTGCGGGGTAACCACCTCCTGAAATGTGCTGTCCACGTAGCTCTCAGCCTCACAGATGCACCGTAGTGACGCCAGCCGCTGCTCAAGCTCCGAAACCCGGAGCTCGAGCCCCTCCAGCTGACGACACCTCCTGCACACGTGGTTGTCCAGGACACGGGAAGCGCCCTGGAGTTCCCACATGGCACAGGATGTGCATTTCACTGGACCGAGATGCTCCGCCATGCCTTTATTTATTCAACTATTAACTAACAGAAATAAACTTAAGACTTAAAAAAAAATCACCAACTACTCACCAATCAGCCCCTTCCCTCTTTAAGAGGAAATGTTAGAAAACAGTGAGGTATACAACTGGAGATTCTGCACCTTTTTAAACCAACTCCAATTCCATAGTTGGAAGGTCACTGTTATATTGAATCAGCTATTCCTAATAATTGGGCAAAACTAGAGATTTGAAAGCTTTGTGCAAAAATGTACATTTTTTCTGTGCAATTAAACATGGGGTGGGTAATTCAAACTGTTCAGAGCAATTCTAGAGCTTCAACCAAATCAGTGGAATTTGCATAGTCAGTATAATTCAAAAAAAGACTTCCATTTATACCTCAGGACGTCCCAAAGCGCTTTACAGCCAATGAAGTACTTTTTGGAGTGTAGTCACTGTTGTAATGTGGCAGCCAATTTGCGCACAGCAAGGTCCCACAAACAGCAATGTGATAATGACCAGATCATCTGTTTTAGTGATGTTGATTGAGGGAAAATAATATTGGCCAGGACACCGGGGTCCCCTGCTCTTCTTATAAATAGTGCTGTGGGATCTTTTACGTCCACGTGAGAGAGCAGACTGGACCTTGGTTTAACATCTCATTTGAAAAATACCACCTCTGACAGTGCAGCACTCCCGCAGTACTGCACTGGAGTGTCAGCCTAGATTCTGTGCTCAAATATCTGGAGTGGGATTTGAACCCACAACCCTCTGACTCAGAGGCAAGAGTGCTACCCACTGAGCCATGGGTGACATTTCAGAAGAATAAAGCTCCCAATACACTATTGCTTAGGGTGAAGTTCAGCGTCAAAACTGAATACTTCGTTCATTGCCCCAATGGCAAACCAGTGAACCAAAAGTAGGACCTCAACCTGGGGAGAATGATGTGAAGATGCTGGTGTTGGACTGGGGTGGACAAATGTGAGAAGTCGCACAACACCAGGTTATAGTCCAACAGCTTTATTTGAAATCACAAGCTTTCGGAGCGCTGCTCCTTCGTCAGGTGAAGTGAAGAGACACATATAGTCACAGCATATATAGTCAGAGAACACTGCCAGATGATTACAGTTAATCTTTCCAACAGCCCTTTATCACACCTCGGCAGAGAGATAATCACGGCAATCAAAGGTGTGGATGGTGTCCAAACCGGTCAGTCAGGAAAACATTACATCAAAGACAATGTGGCAGATGCTGCGTAGTCTGTGTTGTATGTCGACTTGAGTGGGTTCGTGATCTGTAGTCCTTTCGGGATCTTGTCTGCTTTCTTGCATCTCTGTAGAAACTTGATGTCTGTGTCGATATGCGCGATCTTCTTGGAGATCCTCTCCACTTTGAGCCGACAGTTTGTGGTATCGATAGTAGCCATGATGCGGAGATGCCGGTGTTGGACTGGGGTGGACAAATGTGAGAAGTCGCACAACACCAGGTTATAGTCCAACAGCAGAGTTCTCTGACTATATATGCTGTGCCTATATGCATCTCTTCACTTCACCTGACGAAGGAGCAGCGCTCCGAAAGCTTGTGATTTCAAATAAAGCTGTTGGACTATAACCTGGTGTTGTGTGACTTCTCACATTTGGGGAGAATGAGATTGAGATTGTTCCTTGAGGCATTTTATTTTTTGCTTTTGTCTACCCAAAGGACACTAATGCATGATCTTCAATCCTGTTTAATCACCTGATTCAATTCTCTCCTGAAAAGTGCAGCGGAACAGGCGGGTGGAATAATTTTGAATTCTTTGCTGCTATTGCTGCATTGGTCATTGTTTCATGTCCCTCTTAGACTTTCTTCCAGCCTCACGTTGAGGCTTTGTGGAAATTCCTCTCCACCTTTCGTAGAACCTACATGAAGCAAAGGTCCGATCAATTGAAACTTGAGAGAGGCCCCAGTATGCCTATCGGTAACAGAAATAGTAAAGCTGGGAGTTGGCTGTGAATTTTCAAATTCTCAATATTTTGCTGATATTCCTCACATTATTGGAGGAAGGGACACTGTCTGTCTGTCTGTCTCCTAGACCAGGCGATTGCTTATTCCACTCTTACATGGGCAGGTGCTCCTAAAAAGACATCTCAGATCACCATACGTGATGTGTGGAGGAGAATAATAAAGGCATGTAACTTTAATGCAAGGGAGATACATGAGCTTGTGTTCCCAGTTCTCCATGTAATGAGTTCTTGATCTTGGCCAGGCAATTGGAAATAAAATCAAGAATAAACGAAACACTTTCCCAGAGGAAAAGGAAGAGAGAATTAAGGACAACACCTGTCCTGCGTATCCTGAAAGCTGCTGTATTGTAGCAGAGATCTGTGCTCGGGTTTGGCGCAAAGCAATATCTTATACAGGTGGGGGAGGGGCAAGAGAGAAACCTGAAAATGGAGCTAAAATATGTTTAAATTATTGCTCTTAAAGGAGCTATGCCAACTTAAGAGGGAGTTTTGAGAGGAGGGCTCATTTCCCAGAATAGTACTGCTCCACAAAGCTACTGTTCGCCACCCTGGGGAATGGAACTCTTCTGCAACACAAGCAGTTCCCTCATGGCTTTACAAAAAAAATCATTTAAACTCGGAAAATATTTTTCAAAATGATCCCGACACCTGCTCAAGATGACATCACTGGGTGACTGAGAATCTTTTATCTCATACATCATGTTTGCAATTTGGGAGAGGGAGGGAGAGAGGGAGGAAGGGGAGATGAAGGAAGGGAGAGAGGAAGGAAGAGAGAGAGGGAGAGAAGAAGGGAGAGAGGAAGGAAGAGAGAGAGGAAGGAAGGGAGAGAGACTGAGAGAGGGAGGGAGGGAGAGTGGGAAGGAGGGGAGGGGAAGGGAGAGAGGGAGGAAGGGATAGAAGGAGGAAGGGAGAGAGGGAGAGGAGGGGAAGGGAGAAGGGGAGGGGATGAGGGAGGGATGGAGAGGAGGGGAGGGGAAGGAGATACGGAGGAAGGGAGAGCGGGCAGAAGGGAGATAGGAGGGTGGGAGGAGAGAGGGAACTGCTGAAAAGCTATTTTATTGTAAATGAGAGGGAACAAGTTGGAGAAATTGTAGGCAGATGTTATATTATGATGCAGACATGGGGTCAACTTCCACATGTTCACTGATGACACCCGGTTCTACCTCTCCACCACCTCTCTACATCTCCACCACCTCTCCACCATCTCTCTACCTCTCCACCATCTCTCTACCTCTCCACCACCTCTCTTGATTCCTCCCCTGCCTCTATCCTATTAGACTGCTTGTCTGACATCCAGTCTTCAATGTGCTGGAATTTCATCAAGCTAACATTGGATATACTGAATCCAATGTCTTCGGACCCTGTCACAAACTCCGTACTCCCGGAACCGACTCCAACCCCCTCCCTGTCACGGTCTCAGGATGAACCAGACTATTCACAACCTCGGCTTCCTGTTTGACCCCAAGCTGAGCTTCCAGCAAACATGTCCTCTCCGTGACAAAAATGGTCGACTTCTACCTCTGTAACATCCCCCACCTCCGCTCCTGCCTCAGCCCATCTGTGCTGAAACTCCCGTCAATGCCTTTGTGACATTTAAACTGAAGTTTTGCGATGTTTTACCGTTAATGCTTGTGCAGAATCGCCTGTGCTTCGCCTTCGCGTGTATGTATACACAGCAACAGCGGCGTTGATTCTCACAGGTACACAGGTAGCGCGCTGAGTCACTGTTCAACGGGATCGGGAGAATCATGGCCGCGCGTACGGGATTCATCGGAAGCCTCGGCATGTATGACCGAGCTCGCAAACCATTCAGTTCTTACATTGAGCGGATGGAGATGTGTCTTTTAGGGCCAATAACATTATTGAGACTGAAGGTGCAGATGAGAATGTTCAAGCTCAAAATAAAGTAATTCGTGAACGGAAGAAAACAATTTTTCTAATGGGGATCGGGCTACGGAACATTGACAAACCAGGTGATAATACATTACACTCTTCACCGGCGAGCAGCCTGGTGAACGGCCAGCAGGTGACCACAGCTCGCCGGTCTCCTTTAAATGAGGCCCGAGGCCCAATATGGGGTGCGCCTCAGGCCTACCTGTTCAGGTGCCGGGATCGTTCCTTGTACCCAGTTCATGCGGGCGATCAAATGATATTTTAGCCTGGCTCACGCCCTTAGCTACACACACCCACCAGATGGCAGCATTGCACAGAATTCTGAGAGTTACTTATTATTATAGAAAGAATATCCGCGCAATTACTAAGGCCTTTATTATAGATTTCTTCACACTAGAGATTATTTCCACACAAAGCAATGCTGAATGCTAAAGGCATCACTAATGTGCTAAAAAAGTGGATAAACACACTGCAAGCTTATTGCCATTGGATTGTGGGTGCATTTCATTTTAACAACTTTTAAAATTTTATTTCAGTCACTAATTGCTATTTGCTTTCATTTTTAAAGTTTTGAGACCGAATGAAATTGAATTGTGTATTTAAATTAGTGTTTGTTAATTAGAATCCTACTTCATCATTACCCATATAATCTAATTAACTACAGGACCTTACATGAAAGGCATTAAATTTGGTTTCACAGATTAATGACAGAAGCGGTATGTGAAAATCTGCAGCTTGCGTTTCAAATGTCAAAATGCCATGTGGACAGAAAAATTCCTTCGTTTTTGCTGAGTGACGAATCAGATTGACATCCTTATTTGGCAGATTTCTTTTATTGACTGAAAAAGTGTTGATTTTCAGGTAGCGTGTGTACACAAAACCTTGGAACAGTTTGTACATTCGGTGCGGGATTCAGACCATTGAAATGTTTTTATTAATCACTGGTTTCTATTAGCATAATTCATTCAGGCATCGGGACTGAGACAACCGCCCTCTGTGACAGGCTTGTCTACATTTTCCTGTCAATTTATCACTGATATTTTAAAACTAGCAGTTTGGAAAGTAGCATGTTTTGGGGGGTTGGGGGAGTAGTGTCCTTGTTTCTGAACGGTTATTGGAGACCACAACCAGACTGCCTCATTAAAGTTAAACTGGTTTAATGACCAATTAACATGTGGCAAGGCTGCACCTGCTCTTAGTTTCTAACTTTGCAGCTCCAACAACACTCAAGAAGCTCGCCACCATCCAGGACAAAGCAGCCCGCTTGATTGGCACCCCATCCACCACCTTAAACATTCACTCCCTCCACCACCGGCGCACCGTGGCTGCAGTGTGTACCATCTACAAGATGCACTGCAGCAACTCACCAAGGCTTCTTCGGCAGCACCTCCCAAACCCGCGACCTCTTCCACCTAGAAGGACAAGGACAGCAGGCGCATGGGAACACCACCACCTCCAAGTTCCCCTCCAAGTCACACACCATCCTGACTTGGAAATATATCGGCCGTTCCTTCATCGTCGCTGGGTCAAAATCCTGGCACTCCCTCGCTAACAGCACTGTGGGAGTACCTTCACCACACAGACTGCAGCGGTTCAAGGCGGCGGCTCACCACCACCTTCTCAAGGGCAACTAGGGATGGGCAATAAATGCTGCATTTGCCAGCAATGCCCACATCCCATGAATGAATAAAAAAATTAAAACTTTAACCTCTCCGAATTAGGATTTTTGAGGTGTCTGAAAAAATCTGGAGCGGTGAAAGGTGCTTCACAGAAAGATCCAACAGAAATCAACCTCCATAGTCTGTATCCTTTCATTGGCTGTAAAGTACTTTGGGAAGTCCAGCAGATGTGAAAGGCACTATATAAATGCAAGCTCTTTCTTTCTTTCATCCAGGCTGAAATACAATCGGGCAAATAAGTCCACGGGAGGGTAAAATCTAAGCTGTCTGTGGAGAGATCAGGCTTGATGGGATGAAGCTGGTTTTCCATCGCATGCTTTCGCATTGCTGCAGTGTTAGGATGAGGACTCTGCGGGAAGCGATTCCCTACCAATCTTATCCCGAGTGAGGAAGAAGCGAACAACTCGAGCGAATCCCAGATGCAAGTGAGAGGTGCAGGGCAGATTCACCAGAAGGGTACATTCCTATAGTGAACACTATTTACAGAGGGTGCAGGAAGAGATGGCAATGTGATGCAGGATTGGACCAATTTCCCGACTGTGTGCTCCCGGTTAGGAGCCATCCGAGGCAAGAGTGCGACCCACTGAGCCAAGGCGAGCGGCTAAAATGCAGAATAGCAAAGGGCTGCGGGCCCACAATATCACAAGCATTCCCTGCAAATACTGCTCCAAGCAGGAAATCTGCCCGATAATCTTGTCTTTCTACAAATCATCTACTTTACTCATCCCTCGTACTAGGATTACAAATGAAGCATCTCCTAAATGTGCTGAGAACAGTTGTGTCACCTCAGTGGAAGGACTAAAGTTACCACCTATAGCTTTTCTAGCTCCAGTATCTCAAATATTGAGGAAACCTGCCAGAAAGCCAATACTAATGCAAGGATTTCATTGTGTGCAACGCACTACTCTAGGACTGAGTCACAGAGACAGTTCAAATCAAACATACTTGTAATAATATTCCAGTTCTCCCTTTTGTTATGATATTGCACCAACATCACAGCAACTGGAAACTAAAATAATCTGCGTCACCCCTCAACTACACCACCCTCCCGTACGCCTCAGTTACAGGTGTCAGCCGTGGCTTAGTGGTGGTGCTCTGGCCTCGGAGTCAGAAGGCTGTGGGTTCAAGTGAAAATCTCGGCTGATTCTCCAGTGTGGGACTGAAAAGGTGCTGCACTGTCAGAGGTGCCATCTTTGGGCTAAGATACTAAATCAAGGCCTTCTCAGGTGGAGGTAAAAGATTCCACGGCACAATCCGAAGAGGAGCAGGGGAGATCTCCCCGGTGTCCTGACCAATATTTATCCCTCAACCAACGTCATTTAAATAAGTTTATCTGGTCATCATCACATTGCTGTTTGTGGGACGTTGCTGTGTACAAATTGGCTGCCGCGTTTCCTATATTACAAGCGACTACAGTTTAGAAGTACTGGCTGTAAAGCGCTTTGTGGCATCCTGAAGTTGTGAAAGGCGCTATATAAATGCAAATCTCCCCCCCACCCCCCACTAGAAGGTGGCTAGCCCATGATGGAGAGGGCCCTGTAGCAGCCTACTTTCCTTTCGTTTCATCCTTGGCACTTACCCGACGATGGCCCTGTCTCGACCAAGGCCTTCACCGGAACAGTTCCTCCATTCTGCTCCTTTAAAGCTGCTCCCACCTCTCGCACTCCCTTGGGGCCACTGGCAGGCTCCCCCTTAGTGGTGGAAATCCTGCCGGGATGTTGATGGTGGGGGATTCGGCCTGGTAATGCCGTTGAATGTCATAAGGCAGTGGTTAGACTCTCGCTTGTTGGAGATGGTCATTGCCTGGCACTTGTGGCGCGAATGTTACCTGCCACTTATCAGCCCAAGCCTGAACGTCGTCCAGGTCTTGTTGCATGCGGGCATGGACTGCTTCATTATCTGAGGAGTTGTGAATGGCTGAACACTGTGCAGTCATCAGCGAACATCCCCATTTCTGACCTTATGTTGGAGGAAGTATTGATGAAGCAGCTGAAGATGGTTGTACCTAGGACACTGCCCTGAGGAACTCCAGCAGCGATGTCCTTGGGCTGTGATGATTGACCTTCAACCACAACCATTTACACCTTATACACCACATTCCACCCTACGTAAACTTGTCATCCAAAACTTGGCTGCCTGTATCCTAACCCGCACCAAGTCCCGTTCGCCCATCACCCCTGTGCTCGCTGACCTACATTGGCTCCCGGTTAAGCAGCGCCTCGATTTAAAAATTCTCATCCTAGTTTTCAAATCGCACCATGGCCTCGCCCCTTCCTATCTCTCTAATCTCCTTCAGCCCCACCCCACCCCCGAGATATCTACGCTCCTCTAATTCTGCCCTCGAGGATCCCCGACTATAATCGCTCGACCTTTGGTGGTCGTACCTTCTGTTGTCTAGGCCCCAAGCTCTGGAATTCCCTCCCTAAACACCTCTGTCTCTCTTTCCTCCTTTTAGATGCTCCTTAAAACCTACATCTTTGACCAAGTTTTTGGTCACCTGCCCTAATTTATCCTTATGTGGATCGGTGTCAAATTTATTGTCTTAAAATACTCCTGTGCAGCTACTTGGGACGTTTTATTACGTTAAAGGCGCTATATAAATACAAGTAGCTGTTGTAAAGGAAGACTGAGATAATGCAATGAGGCAACTACACAAAAGACACACACGAACCCCAAGCATTCCAGGATGGACTAAACATTGGAGAAAGCTGTGTGTGCAGGGATAAACTGCGTTCATTGAATGAGAAACCTCCACAATGAAGTCAGAGAAACTTAACATTCTTCATTCATCCATTTATAAGTTAATTATACCAGCATAGTACAATAACTTTGAGGTCTGCATGAAGTACATTTTAAACAGATGGCTTTTGTATTGTACCTCGAGAATGGAAACTTTTTAATGCAGGCAAAATGACTAAAATGGTCATCAGTTACTTCACTCCTAATGAAAAGGAACAGGTGGAACCAGTGGAGAAAATGTTCATTCCAAATCAACAAACTGTCGCCTGGCTCTTTAATAAAGGCATCAGTTCACTTGTACAGCTTTGATTATGTACGGTTCAAACTGAAAGCAGTCGCTTTTTTTTAAAATCAAGAATGCTTTATTAAGACATAACAAATTACAGCCGCTAAGAGAAAAATACATTTTCAAATTTTATCTACTTTAAAATGTTGACCGTTTTGCAGTAATACAATTTCAAAGCTAGATCAATGGACAAATCCAGCTGGTGTGTACAGTGATATATATATATATGGCAAAGCAAACAAATACAAGATAAAATTATTCTGTATTCACCACATTTATATGAAGGTATCTGATCTGAATATTTGGAGAGGTCAGTCTTCTTTCAGAATAGTTCAGATTAAACAGAGGAAACCTTTTCATCCCCTTTCAATGCCACTGATCTAATTTTATCCACTTGTGATATTTCAGTCCTGATTGGTAATATAGTGTTGTCTATTCAATAAATATTTAAATAAATCAATTGTCATAAATTAGTAAGCACTGAATAATCTTCTGCGCAATGTTTAAAGTCAACAGACATCAAATGTAATCACATGCCCAATGACAAGTTCTAAAACGTATTGTGGGCAGACTAATCTTTTAAAGCAATATGTTGGCAGTTATAGGACAATTATGGATGGCAGTCTTCGAGCAGTTACAGAAAATCGGAATCCAAGATGGCAGTAGAGCGCAAGTAATTGACAATAGTTGCAACATTTTTTTGAAGGGTGCCTATGATGTATTTCTTCAGATTTAATTATTGCATATTATTCAGGATTGCTACAATCTACTTCTCAATTAAAGTTGCTTAGTTTAAATGATCCGATCATTTAGCTTTTGAGCACTAAATTCCCACGCTGCTGTGTTAGTTACTTCATTCGAATTGTTGGATACTTCACAATTTTTTGGTGCACAACTTTGAATTATCAGGAAGACCCTGTGCGAAGATCTCATAAATGCTACCAAACAGAGCTGACTTGCACTTTTGACTGACAGAGCAGGAGAAAGCTCTGGAAGAGAAAAAGTCTGGCCTTCTGATTATTTGGTGCTGCTTTTCTCAATTCTCTGAAGGGATCCAGAGCAAAAGGAAGCTGGATGCAAAGTAAACATTTTCCGACTGAACCCGGAGAGACCCAACCTAGAAAGGGTGAAATTATTCCGAAGAAAGGAACAGTGTGTGATGTTAAAATGAAGAAACACTGGATAGCTGTTACTACCTTATTTCAGAATCCTATACACCTACAATGGACACTATTTGCGTGCTGAAATGAGTCCAAAATCAACATGTGGTATATGCAAGCACACATTATATGTGCATGTTTAAACTCAAGTGGACCTTAAAACCATTTTCTCAACATGTAATTTGCACCCATTCTCCTGGTTTCTGCTACGACCACTAATCAAACGTCGCTCTGAAGCAAAGTGCAAAGATTTGGAGAAGTGAAACGAATGTGACAAACACTGTGCACTTCTGGAAAAGGAGAGAGTTTTACTTCAGATTTGGTGGCCCAGGGAAAATGGAGCTTCTTAAAGCAAAAGGGGGGAATAGAAGCTGCCAAGGAGAAAGGGTGTCACAAGAGTTGGTCATGTGGGATTGGCGAAAGCAGGAGGACAACAACACATGGCTCATTCTACGAGCAAGGCTCAACAGGATACGAAAGGAAATTGACCGCAATTATAGAAACAGCTGCTGGACTGGGAGTTCGTGCCATGTGCACTCAGCATCACATTAACAGTCGGTCAGCCACACATTTGTCTCGTCAATAATAGCTACAGATTCCAGGTCCGTTCAATGGAGCCTGAATATTTATGAAAAGGAACAAAACAGCACCCTAACCAGTTCCAGCTAACAGAAGATGGCGAGCTTCCAGGAGTTTCTTGAAAGGAACATCAGTCACTAGCAAACCTTTTTCTCAGCTGGGTTCCCGTTACACATGGAAAGCCACCACTGTGCTTAGAGACCCCAAAAATAAGCTACTGAGATCCCTGCACAGGTGTAGTTTCCATTTGCACTCTTCCCATAGGAACAGGCCTCACTGGTCCAAGCCTGGACTGCTTAGGTACAGGGTGGGCAATAGCCAAGGCTTAAGGGTTTGCAAGTGTATTTAGGGTTATTGTTGGAGTTTAACCAGATGTATGCTTTGCATTTTGCCAGTGCAAGACATTGTTAAACTTTCCCTTGCTTGTCCAGCTATACACACCCCACCATTTAAGAGCATTGGTTTTCAGGGTTATCTGGAGTCAAATGGAGCGAATACCAGGCCCAGCGGCTGAATAATCATGAACAATGATCTCTGATGTCCAAGACAACAGAACACCATGGGCTGCCAAGGTAAAGAGTACATCAGTGACCAGAAACAAACCAACTTTATCAAAGTGCTGACATATATAGCTAAAGAATGAATTGAAGCTAGTGAATTTTTTCTTAAATGACAGCTCTACAGTGTCATTGTGAAATTAAACAGTGGGCTGGCTGGAAACCTTGTGGAGCAGTTTCAGGTAATCTGTTAATACAAAAGGAAGAACGTTTAATCCCACAGCTCTCAAATTAGGTCAGCCATGGCTCAGTTGGCAGCACCCTCGCCTCGGAGTCAGAAGGTTGTGGATTCAAGTCCCACTCCAGGGACTTGAGCAGAAAAATCAGGTGGACACCCCAGTGCAGTGCTGAGGGAGTGCTGCACTGTCGTAGGTGCCGTCTTTCAGCTGAGATGTTAAACCAAAGCCCCGTCTGCTCTCTCAGGTGGACGCAAAAGATCCCATGGCACTATTTCGAAGAGAGCAGGGGAGTTCTCCCTGGTGTCGTGGCCAACATTTATCCCTCAACCAAAACCACTATAAACAAATTATCTGGCCGTGATCACATTGCTGTTTGTGGGACCTTGCTGTGCGCAAATTGGCTGCCGTGCTTCATACATTACTACAGTGACTGCACTTCAAAAGTACTTAATTGGCCGTAAAGTGCTTTGGGATGTCTGAGGTAGTGATATATAAATGCAAGTCTTTCTTTTCTTTTTAAATTATAGTCCACGAGCTGGGCAGTGTTTAACCTGTACTGCAGTAAGTAGATTAGCTGTAGCAGAGGCTTAACTGCTGGATATAGCAGTTAAAAGGATAAAGTTGCTGTCAGGAAGGTGGGGGGAGACCTGGATATCTGTAAGCCTGCATACCTCCATTGCAAAGTAGAGAATTAGGAAGACCACTTCAGTATGAGTGGGTAGTTAGTACCTACAACTCAGTCTGCATCCTCAACACAGCCTGTTTCAAAGGATGCAGAAAGTCTATTTTAGAAAAACACACTAGATGCATCTGAATAGAGTATGATTCTTCAGAGTAATTGCCAAAGGTTTCTATCGAGCAGAGTTCCAAAGGGTCGCTCAGTTGAGGAATGGATTGAGTTGTTCCAGTCAGACAGTGATGAAGGGACGATAGCAAAATACTGCGGAATCTGGAAAGCCGAAATAACAACAGAAAACGCTGGAAAAACTCAGCAGGCCAGGCAGCATCCGTGGAGAGAGAAACAGAGTTAACGTTTCAGGTCGAAGACCTTTCGTCAGAACTGGAAAAAAGCAGGAAATGAAATAGATTTTAAAGCAAGTATAGGGCTGGGAAATGAGGGAGGGGATGAAAGAACAAAAGGGAAGGTCAGTGATAGGATAGAAAGCCGGAGAGATTAAGAGACATTCAAGGCAAGAGGAGGTGGTAATGTGACAGGTTGAGGAACAAAGGATGGCTCTAGATGAAATGTGAAATGCGCTGGCAGAATGAAGAACAGCTGCCAGCTTCTGGGAGGGAAGAAAAAAAAAAGGGCCAAACAAAAGGGTGGATAAAAAAATAAAATTAAAATATATATATATATGTGATGGGGGCCAGGGTTATGATCTGAAATTGTTGAACTCTATGTTGAGAAGGGACACTTGGCTTTGGCCCTGTTGAGAGGCTACTAGAACCCTGAACTGTTGCTTCTTGGTGCACTGTGCTTTTCACTTATGTTTTGTTAGTAGTAGTTAGTAGTATAACTAGCAGATTGCAGGCTTCCACAAAGCCCAAGTTGTGCTTCAAAAAATAGTTCAGTGATTTCCCTGATCATGCTGTGAATTGTGTTCCAAAAGGGGGGATTAGGCAGTATTTAAAGTGCTGCCCAGTGACAAATAGGGGCAGTTTCCAGAATGGTTCTCAGTTGAAGAAATCTAATACTGTGCAGCAATGTCAGGAAAACAGCCACCAGTATTATAAGTAGTAATAATATGGGGCCCTATCAAATAATCATGCTTCGGTGGACCCCAGTAACTCCCTACTGCACAATAAATTCACCTTGCACCTAAAACCTTCAGTAGAAGGCTGTAGGGCTTACACTCAAATGGTGTAGAACAAGGAAACACAAGATAGGCACTTGAACTTGACTGCATAAAAATTCTTCAAACCCAACATGCTGACTGCTATTTAAAGGAGTAGAGCTCTTTATGATATTTAACTGCAACATGAGGTTATGGTTTGGTGGAAGGTAACTTTAGTTGGCGTCAGCACGCAGAAATGCTCTTTCAATAAGCCAGATTATGAGCCACTTCATGGCACATAGCCACCGACAAACAAAACAAGGAGCCAATTCTGCATTGCAGGGGTCGATGAGTTACGGTTACAATGCTGCTGGGAGCACAGGATTATTCCTCATACATACTGCAATCTATTAAGAAAAAGTCAGCATTAACCACACGATTTTAATGTTAGAACTTGAGAAATCAAACCAAGAAATTTGGGGTAGTGCACCTAATTTCTTCACCGAAGGAGGTTCTGGAAGTAGACTTTAACTGCTTGCTTTTTGTTGCAAATTACTTCAATAAAGATTAAAAGTCTTTCAGCACAACATGAATTCCCAGATCCTTAAATATATTAAAAAAATATTAAGTTCAAATGAGCTTTTTTTTAAAATTAAATAGAGCTCTAGATAAAAATGGGTATCAAAGGCGCCAAAGCTGATTTGCAACTATTTTTCTTAAGTCAACTCTGGTCACATACAATACTTAAGAAAACAATAACTTTTATTCTGAACAGATAACCAAATGCTGCAGATGCTGGCGAGACTCAGCAGGTCAGGCAGCATCTGTCGAGAGAACGCAAGTCTTGCAGTTCTGAGGAAGGGTTCCACATCTCAAATATCGACCTGTGTTCTCGCACAGATGCTGAGTGTTTCCAGTGTGTTCTGTTTGTGTTTCAGTACTTTTATGATGTTGTTTTTAGATCAGAACTGTGCAGGTGAATTGTGATTTCACTTATACACGTGGGGGTTTAACTGTGAAGTGCATTTGTGGCAAGAGGTGCACAACAAAATGAAATGAGAGAGAGGACAAAGGGAAGACAAAAGAAAATAGATGAGGCTAGCATTAGACTAAAGAATGATGGCGATTACACAACAACTTGTATTTATATAGCGCCTTTAACGTAGTAAAACGTCCCAAGGCGCTTCATAGGCGCGTCAAACAAAATGTGACACCGAGTCACAAAAGGAGATATTAGGGCAGGTGACCAAAAGCTTGGTCAAAGAGGTAGGTTTTAAGGAGCATTTTAAAGGAGGAAAGAGCAGTAGAGAGGCGAGAGGTTTAGGGAGGGAATTCCAGAGCTTAGGGCCGAGGCAACAGAAGGCACGGCCACCAATGGTGGAGTGATTAAAACTTGGGATGCACAAGAGGCCAGAATTGGAGGAGCGCAGAGATCTTGGAGGGTTATAGGGCTGGAGATTAGAGAGATAGGGAGGTGCGAGGCCATTGAGGGTTTGAAAACAAGGATGAAAATTTTTAATTCAAGGCATTGCTTAACCAGGAGGTCAGCGGCCACAGGGGTGCTGGATGAACAGGACTTGGTGGGAGGTTGGACATGGGCAGCAGAGGTTTGGATGATCTCAAGAAGTAACAATATACATAATAAAATTTCAGAGCTAAGAATAGCTCTAAAAACTGATACATCACAAACAGAGCTAAAAATGATGGCAGTGGTATCTACACATGGGAGCTATTAGCATGGATGCACCTGGATAGCATATCCAAGCAATTTAATATTTGTTCAGCAGTTAGTTCCAACTGGTATACCATACAAGTCTACTTCAACCTCCTACTGCAATACATAGTTTATAGAAACAAGACTGAACTAGGTTGAAAGTCAAATTGGTTAATGTAAATCTTCAAAAGTGGTTACCGAAAATGGATTTTGATAACGCAGAACAGCAATACTAATCAAATCAAAGAAATAGTTTAGAACTTTGAAAGTTGGGTAGCTAAAGTGAGTGGGCTAACAAATGACAAGAGCAGGAGCTAAAACAACCGTGTAAACTTAGCATGGAATCCTGCTAGATTACACCACGCAAACATTTTTACATGATTTACTTAACCAAGGTCTTTTGGCCAGAGATTGCAAGACTCAGCAATCTCTATTCTCCTACCGCCATAGCATCAACAACAAGATAAACAAAACCCCCAAAATGCTTTCATTTCAGACCAACGTCTAGCAATGACAGCATCAAACGGTATCAGAATGGTTCTGAATGATTGGTGTAAACATAAGGTTTTAGTGATATAAACAGAGTATATATCTTGGAAATATCAATTCATCCACATGGGATACAGTTCAGATAAGTATGAATACTGGATGATCAGATCACCGTATGAACTACTGTATAGCACACCACACATGTTTGACTGGGCGCGCGTTGGATGCTGTATACCCACCATAGAAAAGGACTCAGCCAGAGCGCAGGCTATGGTGAAATAGGGAGCAGCCAGAATTCAGCTAGTGTCTTAGACTAACACAAGAGTTATACAGATAGCACACATTTCCTGACAAACAGTGCACACCTGCCATATACATACATACACAAATCCGTATATTGTATACTTAGCTCAGACACCTAACAAATTAAAAATCACCCTCTTTTGATTGTGCAAAAAAGCAAAACAATTGAGCAATAAATTATTTTGTACACAGATCAGGTTTACGGACTGGTGCACATGGATGCAGTAGCTTGAATCAGTACAGATAATATCCAAACAGGTTTTCACATAGCGAAAATAGACATCAAACACACTGTGCACCAGCCATACAATCTGAAGATTACATAATATCCTTTGCAATAAAGTTTCACCAAATTTGGCTTTAAATTTTCTGCAACCGGGATTATGTTCCATTCCTTATAAATCCTCAATTTTTTTTTCTGAGAATGTTGAAAAATATAACTTTAGGAAAAAAATCTATATTGGGAAAAGTGTGAACATGGTGCATGTACAACACATTTACTATTTTGTTCCTTCTTGTACAAGATCTTTAAGCAATCTTGATTGAATATATTATTCTTTTTAAAAGACATTTATTTGACACACTCTGGGATCAAAAGACGATAAACCATTTCTGGCTGGTTTAGTAGCAAACTAAGGCAAAAGCAAAGGTCACTAAAAAACACATACTAGTGTTATTCCCAAGAAGAAAAAACACCTTAAGGCAATATTACTGATAAAACTGGGCAGTTTTGTGTTAAATATCACAATGACGTTGCCTGAAGCTAGAAATGCAGGACAGTTTAACCTTAGGTGGTGAATGTATGAACAGAAATTCGTACTGCATATAAAGATTGGCCCCATAAAAATGCATGGCAGACTTAAGTTTTATGGTTTTAAATTCATATTAAGGCATCTTAGAGATAAATATTTTCCAAAATACTACAACAGTACTACTTTCTGCTTTTGTGTTTTGTTATGTAGTACATATATACATTGCTAAAATGTATGAACAACATGCAGTTTATGGCTCAGCTCAAATGGTCAAACATCACAGGTAGTCAAACCTTGTTGCTAGCACTGATACCCTCAGTTCTTCATTGACAGATTGTATCTCTTCAATGGTCAAAAGATTTCTTCTTTAAAAAAAAACACACTAAAAATTGTCCTTCTTAAAGTCAGTTTCCAGACAAATAAGTTCTCTTGTGTTGTGTCCAGAAGAAACTAGTTGGTCTTAACATTTGGGAAAAAAGGAAGCTCTTGCCAGTGAATGTCATCATGGCATGTGGTTCGGATCATATTCCAGTATCAATTGTTTGATGTGAGATAGCTTCCGGTGCAGATACTCACAGCGAACCTTCTCTTCCCGATACGTAGGATGAGTCTATTCCAAAAGGGGGGGAAAAAACACCTATTTTTATAAAATTTCAACCACAACTTCAATTACACAGATCATAAGCTTGCACAGAGCAGCAACTGTAGTCCCCACTATCTAATTTCCTGACGTGCATAAGAAATCCTGGAATAGATGGGAAAACTGAACACAAAATTATTGTAAAGGTATTTGTCTTTAAATTCATATACTTAATTTAGAAGGCTTCCTGGTATGAGAAACAGTGATGGAAGAGCACAAGTTGACAAGGACATTGATGGCAACAGTGGCACAGAAATGAGCAAGAGATAAGTTAGAGGGCAAATAAAACAACAGGATAAGGTATTGAATAAATCAGGAGAGATGTACTAAGAAGCTGAGGACAGAAGCACAGACAACAGAACTGGCCAAAACTGAGAACAGTAAAGCATTTCCATTATAAATGAAACAGAGTACCAATCAGATGTTGTGTGCAGAACAGAACATGGCTAATATTAAACTGATATACAATACCATCCTCTTGAAAGTATTGTGAAAAAAAACCATTTTCCCATGTTAGAATATTCTCAGGCAAACTGAAGAAAACATTAATTCCACCACCATGTGGTTTGGAAAGAGTTAATTAAATAGTTTCTCCTAATTCAGAGAGTTCATGAAACCAGCAAGAAAAACATTTATGCTACCCGGATGCTTGTAATGTTGATTGATGGCACAAACGTTCCCAATTTTACAAGAACAAAAAACAGGTAAAACACTACACTTCCCCCCTCCTGAAAAATAAACAAATAACCTACCTTTTTAAACTTCCTATATTCCTCAAATATTTGGTCCTCCACCATCTGAAATGCAATATGAATAAAATAGGCTTCAAGTTCTTAAATTTAACCTCATCAATGCACCACATCAAACTTTTAAACCTGGCTTCATAAATTAAGTTTTAAATGCGAAACTAGCCCTTTCCCCATTTTGAATCATCAATCCATAAGGCTGTGGCTTGCTTGAAGAAAATTGAGATGTTTAAAAAAGAACAGTTTTAGCAAACACCAACATGGATATCAATTCAAAATACATCAAGTACAGATTGCAATAAAAAATAAATACTCTTTTCCTATGTTACTAACTTAAATGATAATCTAACTTTGTATTTAAGTCTATTTAAAACATGAGGTGTTATTTAAACAAGCATTCTTAGAGGAATTAAACAAGACATCTACTATTGGTTCAGTCATTTTTATTCCTATAATTAAGTATGGTCTTAAACATGAGAAACCAATTCATGGGAAATAATAGTGTTCCATTACAAGACGACTCATTAGAAAGGCAACATTTAAGGGAGGGGTTTCCCGACTGTGGCCTTGGGCCACATTTGGCTGCCATGTCCTGCCAATCTGGCTCCTGAAGCTCAGGTCACTCAGTCCTATTTTTGTGCTCATGTTTCTTATTTGCTTGTTTGAAATCTGCGGACCTGGAGGTTTAGAAAGGGATGTTCTTAACACTGTTGTCTCTTTGATGGACAAATCCTAAATCAGAACATCGAGGTCTGTTAACATCAGTGACTTGAGATGTATGCAAATTAATGGGAGCATGGATTTAAACTCTACATGTGGCCCCAGAGACTCAAGGGTACATACTTTTGTTGCCCAAAGACAAAGATTGGTCACCATTCCTTTAAGGGACCACCCCTTCCTGGTTCCACTAAAAGCAAACAAAATGTGGGCTTTTCCAAAGGCATATACTTCAAGTGCTCTACTGAGATACACAAACCAATGTGGTTGACTCTTAACTGCCATTTGAAGTGGCCCAGTCACTCTGCTGTACAAGGGCAACTAAGAATAGGCAATAAATGCCAGCCTTGCCAGCGCAGCCCACATTCTGAGAATGAATACAAAAAGCTTCCAACAGCTATCCCTGTTCTGTGCCATATTAACTGATTTCAGCCTCTATGGTAGCTGCAATACTGCAACAGTCCTCAGTTTCCCCCCATGCTCTTTTGGGCAGTGTGGGAAGGTGATGGAAATTACCATGGGCTCCCACTCCTCTTTACATCTTCACAAACTTTCGTGTTTTCCTTGAAAGTACACCTATTTTTGATGCTGCACTATTACAGCATTTATCTTTTTTAATTCATCCTATAACACAATTTTAAGCATTGCACTAACTGCCCTGTTGAATTTAATCTTACTCAGATTTCCAAGTAAAGGGAGCCAAGGCACATACAAATCGGGTTGGGTAGTCAAAAGCAGGTGAGGCTGATGCTCTTTTGGCCATTATAAATGATCTAAGAGTAATCCAATTTTTATTACACTGTCATAAACAGCACTTTACGTCAAACTGATGCAGCATTTTATGGTTGGTTTCCATCTTTGTTCTTTAATATAAAGTCTGACATGGTGTACAGTAAACATTTAATTATGTTGTTCTAGCTCTTTATCCTGCCCTGAACTGCCTTTGGCGCAAATCAGGTGTGAAAGTAGCTGAATACCATTCTATTTTAATTAATTCCCTCCTCTCCCTCAATAATTTAAACACAGCAGGCCTACTAATTTAACATACCTCACTTGCATAGAAGTAAACCCGTGTTAAAGTGGTATCTAACCAATGTAGAAAGGCACCAAACTCTATACTTATGTATGCAAGACACACCCCCCCCCCCCCAATGCCACGTAGGGTTCTCCACACTACCAGTCAACCTGGCTGCATAATCACCCAGAACCAGCTGAAATTCAAGGGGAGGGAGAAGAATGCAGGGGAGAAAGAGAGAGTTCGACAGCATCAGCCTCTGCTGATCAAACAACTTGCATTCGCTTACCTTGTACTCCTCTGTTCCTGGGTTAAGTGTTTTGATTTTTGATCCCAACTGTATGAATTGTTGTGTTATGTTTCCGATTCTTGTGTGAAGATCCCTGTATTCATTGTATTCTGCATTGAAATCATTCCGATAGTTTTGACACAGTTCTAAAGACGTAATGGCAGTGTACTTTCTGCAAAAATAATTTTGTTGCGTTACCTCCAAGCTTTCAAAAGCACGGGATTCTAAAGTAGTCAGTCAATACAGTATAGCTTAACGAATAACACAAGAAAATTAAAGCATTTTTGTTTAAGCTCTGAAGCAATTTGGCCATTTGTGAGAAATTTGATGAAGGGCAGATGGGAAGGAAGAGCTTGGATTTCTATCTTTTTCTGGTGCACCTATTCCTTTACAAAAATTCTTTATTTTGAATTTAGACTGATTTTCACCCAAGAATTCATAACTTGTTAACCCACATGATGCACTACATCTCAAATGTGAAGATTTTGTTCAGCTGCACACACACAGCATTGTGTGGGGTGCAGCATTTTCTCTCGCCTTCTGTCCAGCAGACACAAAAAATACTTAAATAACCTAAATTAAATGAGAAAGTATTTTGAAGAAAACCAAGTGACTATGTCCAGAATTAGTAATACTAAACCCCCTCCTTCCCCAATTTTCAACTTAGTATTTTTTTTATATTTAAAAACTAAAATTCCCAGGCAATTTACAAAAAGATAAAACCTGAAGATTAAGAATCTGATTGATTTGTAAGTATCCACTTCTCGAATAACTGGCAGAATCAACAGCATTTTCCTAGCGTGCAGAGCTACTGAACATAATGAGCAATGATTACAGCGACTCTTCCCAAAAAGTAGAGGGGCTGCTGCAACAAAAATGCTCAACATTTCAGCAAAAGCAATGGAGCTTAATGGTGGGTCATCTCTTTAAATGTCAAATGGTTTAACTGACCACATCTTAAAAAAAAGTGCCCTAAAAATATTTTAGTTTTTTTTTTAAATCGATACAACAGGACCCCAGAATTCCTGAGACAGTTCTATAAAGGCACTTGGCAAATAGGTATTACTACCAGCCTATTTTATTAGGTAAAACTTTTACATCAACTTTTACATGCCTTGTAACTAATTACAGAACGTGAAGACTACCCAGCTTCCCTTTAACCAGGAGAGCTGGGCAGTCTGGCATTGGACCAACAATTCTTCTAATCAAATAAAATGCACACTTGTAGTGGTAAAACTGGCTTTCCTGGATTCTCCTTCTCAGATGTTGCATCCTGCTATAACATTAGCCTCCAATATCCAGTCAAGTGCTAGAGAAGCAGTCTAACCAAGCTTGACTAATATACAGCAATGGGCTTCAAACCTATGACCATCCATTTGAGATCTGAACCTATGCTATCTATCCACCTGCAAATTCTGAAAAGCTCCAACAAACCAGAACAGGAGGCTCCACTAAATTTCCTTTCTGTAATTTTTTTTTAAATTAAAAAAAATATTTAACATATCAAGTTGCTTTCCAACAGCAATATCCTAAATACCAAATATACTGTACAAATAACAACCAGCTGCCATTCCCTTCCAGCAGGGGTCAGTAACACAAATATTAATGGTTATGGACACAAGCTGTGAATTAACACCAGCAGATGGCACCAGTTTTAGACAGAACGAAGACCCAGAAAGTTCCTGCCAGATTATGAACTGCCTCAGGATCAAGTTGTCATACTCTGAAAGTGTAGCATGGAATACCTGAATCATGTATTTCTGAGAAGATCTGATCAAAACTCTCTCACTCTCGGGGATTATGGTTTGTCTCGTTTTTTTCTTCCTGCAGAGACTAGAATCCTGGAATTAGCCAGTCAGAACCTGTTACAGGGGTCTGTGACAATCACCCTATTCACTGCTGCGAAAATGTACCAACCCACTCAATCGTGATGAAACATTAACAAGTAAATTGCCTACTTTTCTAGCAGCTGACAGCTTAGACAAGTCAACGAAAAGACACGATGGCTATTCAATAAAAGTTTGACTACAAAGGACGAGTTTAAGACAGCTAGTCACTATACAAGCTGTACAACTCAAAATAGCCTTCAAATATATATGCAATTTAATATAAATTGTTTAAAGATTGAATACTTTTAATAAGCCAATGAAAATAGAAGGTATTATCTTCAAGCACAACAATTATAAACTTTCACTACTTTTCTAGACATATTTAAACAGCAAAAATCTTAAATGATATGCAGAATATTTTGAAGACTGAATGCAACTGTACAATGAAATGTTACCAGGTTGCAGTAGAATTCCCAGTTATTTGCTCAAGGTGTGATTTTCCTCATTCTTCAAATGTACTACAGTCTCCACATACAAATTAGATATTATGTCCAATCTACATGGGGTGGGTCAAGGTAACTGGGATTGTTGGCCCTTTACATCCAAATGCACGCCTAGGGTGCTTCTAACTTTCCCCTTCTCCAAGATACATTAGCCTTGTTGTTGAACACATCCTCAGTGCTTTTCCCCCAGAGGAAGTAACAACATCCTGAGCGCATGCATCACCAGCAATATCACAGAAATTTATGGCACGGAAGGAGGCCATTCGGCCCATTGTGTCTTTGTCAGCTGATAGAGCTATCCAGTCTAATCCCACTTTCCAGCTCTTGGTCTGTAGCCTTGTAGGTTACGTCACTTCAAGTGCGTATCAAAGTACTTTTTAAATACAATGAGGGTTTCTGCCTCTACCACCCTTTCAGGCAGCGGCTGAACTTTTAATCCTAGCCATCCCATTGCAACAAGTGAAAGAGAAAATATGGGTACAGGGAGGGTGCTATGTGCATCAAAGTTGCACTGCATTCAATGAGAAAGATGATACCTATAGTGTGCAATGGGATATCCTTTGTCAATCTCCAAATTCAAATAGAAGTATACTAAAAAAAAAACTGGAGGTGGACCTCGGACTTCAGAATAACTCAAAGATAAAGACCAAGATCAGGCCACCTTTCCTTCCACTTAAACAAGGCTCAAGAAAAAGTAAAATAAATTGTTATGTTTTGGATGTGTACCCTTCAAGGCCACTTCATGTCACTTGATATGGCATGGCCAGCTCCGGGAAACTGTGGCAAGGTGCTGCAGAGACATTCCTCATCCCACTGGGATAGGTAACTGAGCCGCACCAAAACAGCGCAGACACCCACCCAAAATATTTAAACTGACTTGACTCTCAGATTTGCGGCAGTGTCAGTTGGGGCTAGACAGTGATTGGAAACCCTGCCTGTGGCACTGCCTCCGATACAAGGGCTAAGTCAGGAATTTCAGGGCTCTTTTTCATCACCACCGTGAAATCAGAAGCTCCTCTGTACCTTGCCTGCTGTTCCATTGCCTGGCCCTACTGACTCTGGACCCTTCCATCTGAAAGAGCCAATATGTACCAAGCCAGAAATAGCTTGAGCTTACTCCCCACACAAACTTTTCCGTGGAAGAGGACTGCTAACAAGCTCTTGCTATAAATTCAAGTTGAGATCATGAAATGCTCAACTGGATGAACTTAAACTGTACAATGCTCAAGTACCTGTCCCTGATTGCAGTAATCTTATCAGCTCAGTGTTGTCCCAACATACATAGCAGAAACAGAGGCACCCACATGGATGTCCTCAATGCAAATGAATTGTATCCACTGCCAGAATGGCAAGATATATGCACATGGCTAGCTGCATCTGACATAGGGTACCTGTATACTCCATGTCTTGATGTCAGTGGGGCTGCCTACATCAAATTCTTTCAAACTGCCTTTGAGCAGACAACCCGAGAAGGGAATTGGAAGTCAGACAAGGTATGCCAGGCTGACAAGTCCCAACAACCAGTTGTTCAGCTACACAATGAAAAAGTTGGATTCTTCAAAAGGATATAATGAGTAGCCCCTGGACAGTGTACTACACCTCAATTACTTGTCCCTTGTGCTCATTTCCATCTACTCTTTACAACCTGTACCCACATCTGCAAAGATAGGATAGAAGTTTTAAACCCCTTCAGGCTTAAGAAGTGCAGAGATGATATGACAGTCAATATGAATGCTGATCCAAGTACCAAGCAAAGTCATTCACATTAGGCTGCCGCTGAAGCAATTTGTACAAAAACACCCATTTGGCTGATCAGTACCTCAGCTCAATTTACCTGCTTTTTCTCCATATCCAGTGATACGCTTACCTAACAAAAAATCTATTGCCCGCAATCCTTTAAATTTCAATTGACCCAGCACCCAAGCCTTTTGGGGGGGGGGGGGGGGGGGAGAGAGTTCCAGTTTTCCACTACCCTTTGTGAGAAAGGTTGTGAACGTCATCCGGTGATTTAACAGATGTTTGCAGGACAAACTAGTCCTGCATTTGCAGAAGAATAATTAACATCTGGTGTAATTCTCTCGAATATATTTGGGAAATATCTGCAATCATTTTAAAATGCAAACCAGCTGCTTTACCAGGACTCAAGTCTGTACACTGTAGTCAGTTATACCATGCTTGCTCAATAGTGAGTCATTTGATACCAGTCTTGCTGACAAAGCTTCATATTAACATCTTTTTGATCATTACCAGAGAAGGAAGTGTAACCCCCCCCCCTCCCACGGGGATATAAATGCCTCCTCCCTGGAGGCTTAAATCAGCACAACGCATTACTCAGCTGGTGCATCTTTAAATGGTCATTCCCATAAAAATCTCTGCTTCTGCTTAAGTCCCGAGCCAATCTAGAGCTAGAAGAACGGAATCATAAGTGTTTTGCACGCAAAACATCAAAGCCGAGGGATAATCACCGTCGGACATCCTTCCCATCATGATGGCCTTCCACCATCTCAAGAACCACTTTGGAAACAATGGACGGCAATGTGAACAGGTCTTGTGAATAACTATCACAGGAATTAATCCCCATTTCAGGCAAATCGTTAATCTTGATGCAAGCATGAACCAGCCAACTGACATCAAACCCTGTCGGCTGAAGTCCATGGGCATCAACTGAAGGAAGACAGCACAAGTCTTCAAAAATTAAACAAAAAAAACTTTAATATTGCTACACAGTTAACTTCTAAGAACGTGAAAGAAAAAACAAAATGAGATGAAACTGGGAACTTTTCCACTTGTTAATCATTGTGAAGTCTAAGAGAAGAAATAATAGGTTGCTCCAGAATAAGGCTACACATCAGAATGGGGGGGGGGGGGGAAGAGGCACTAAACATGCACTGATATTTTAAAAGAACAGCATCTCTAGGTGTGTCTCCTTCATTCCCCCTCTGCCTCATATAGTTAGGCAAATATTCTATTTATTGGCATTTTCAAATTGCATTGTAGAACAGTATGCATAAAGTGCACTCTAATCCACTTATGGGTGCAAGAGCCGTAGCATATTTTTGCTGCACGCTCAAGACAGTACTGTTTTGTGGAATATTCATTGTAATTAGATTTGCAGTGCTCTAGCAAAGAGCAGCACAATGATGGGAAGAATGATCTCCTTCTGTGCTGTAAACATAGTTCAAAGGTTACAATTTAATATAGGTATTTGGATCTCCCATCTTCAAGGTGTGACTTATGCAATGTTGCATGGGATTTTTTTGTCACTTGACCAGTCAGCAGGAGAGAGTCCCAGCTGCAGGGTAGGCACCAATGCAACACAGACCCCACGTCTTACAAGACCAGGGAAGCTTTACTTTGTAGATTAACAGCATTCTGTATTTTCAGTCTGTCAGATAGATATAAGCCATACTGAATTGTCAACATGCACAAGACTACAGATAAAAGGCAACAGTGCCTTCACTAAATATACCAATTTCCTAATGCAACATTTTTACTGAATTAATACTACTCACAATAAATAGTCAGGCATTTCCACTGTTGAACTAGCGGTTGCAGATGTATTTGTGGTTTCATGCTCTGTAGATAAGATCATACAGGTTATTTGACTATCTAAAATACTAAATGTCAATGGACCTTACTAATTGCCAATGGTAATTACATGGCTATTTTCTGGTATTAGGCATTAGTAGCAGCATATGATGGATTGTTTTTAAAGACTTCACCGGCAACAGCTGCTTGGGTTAATGGATCTTCACAGCTATTTTTAGTCAGTAATCAACAAAATGAAAAGAAGCTTTGGCACTTTGTGTACACAGCTAAAAGCAAATGGCCTTCAATGCACCTGCCACTTTTCACAGAACCTTAGACGCAATGTTTGAACAACTAAGGTAACTGGAAATAGAAAGAGTAATTAATCCCTTTTGCTGACAAACCCACACAGGTACATACAGGTTAGTTCCTAGCAGTTTTGAATATTATTCTGCAAAGCTAAATAAAAAGTTAACTATTATAAAAAGGTACTGTTAAAATAAGGCTTTAAATTTAATCTTATTTCATGAATTAAGACAGTGAAAAACATGGCCCAAGATTTCACCTAAAATTACATGCTGATGGTCACTTGTATCACTGCTATTGTGGTTGCCGCAACTCTTCAAGGTGCATAATTTATACAGATTAAGGGGTTTCACACTTTTAAGATGAAACTGCATTCAGACCGCAACTCCATTCAAACTTGATCCTTTTTTCCCCCTCCTGTTTATCGTAGAGCAGTCAGTATTTCATCATGTATCTCATTATTGGCTGTGGGGCTCTGACTTCAAGGAACATAGGGACAGGACTAGGCCATTCAGCCCCTCAAGCCTCTTCTGCTGTTCAATTATTCATGGTTGATCTGCATCTCAACTCGATTTACCCACCTTGGTTCTGTATCCCTTAATACCGTTCCCTAACAAAAATCTATCTTCTAGAGCAGTTTCACAAACACTAAGAAGCAGGAGTGTCCCTTGCCATGTAACACAATGCCAACTCACTTGAAAGCAGATCAAGGAGGAGGAAGAAGCAAACAGGTATCAAGACCTCGATACATTTGAAGTTGAAATGAGAACTTAAGATCTCCTCTAAAGGACTATTACACAAGAGCCACATATTTAGTTATAACATTTCCTAATTATTTATGTAAAGTGATTTATAGTTTGAGGATTCATAGCCACTGCAAAAGGTTAGGAACATATAATTTAACAAAACCCTATGTGACACAAGCATTACCTTCAATATCCTCTTCACGCGGTTTTCCAACCCGTAGTATCGGACTCTCTTTTAGCCACATTCTTGCTTCTGGTCTCATCTGTTCCCTCTCCTTTTCTTTGTGTTTTTTGGACTTCTTTTTATTGTGACTAGCAGAGAGTTCAATATCCTCTGAAAGAGGATAAGCTGTCTGTTCTAAACTTGCTTGTGCAACTTGGTTCCTAGGGTTCCCAGCAATATCCCTGTTGCCTTTGAATTCTTTATCATTTCTGTTTAAGTGACTTTTTGTAGCGTTGCTGCACTTTTTAAATGGTTCATTAAACTCATTCCGACACTCAGGCAGTGAAGTGTGGGTTTTCTGGAACTCTGTTTTAACAGTTACACAGGAATTTGCTGTGGCAGTAAGGCATGTTGAATGAGGAAGATGTCCGTTCAAAACAGGCTGTAGATAACTCTTGGACTGTAATACTTTACTTTTCTTGTTTGTGTGTGAATCTGTCCGTTCTGAAGGCACTGGTCGTTTCTGGAATAAAGGCACATTTTTAAAATAGTGAATATAGCTGTAATCCTTAATTACACCAATACATTCCTTTCTGTGGCACTATATGCAACAGACACAATTTATATGTTGGTCTTCTTGGTCCAACTTCACTAGACCTCTTGTAGCATCCATGATTTAATTCCGCAGTTATGTGTTTATTGACGGAAGGAATGACAATGATGCACAAGGCACATTTTTTGTATTCTGAATTTAATGAGCAGCTGCTCCTAGCAGTAATGGTGCCAGCCAGCAGCAATAGGTTCCCATGTATTGTTATAATATGGCAAGCAGATCAGCAACTCTGGAAGAACAAGTTGAACCATTAAATATTTCCAATTTCAATCTTGGGCCAATTTAAAATTCAACTATAGATCAACTATTTCAGCTACGGAATCACAAGTGTCAGGTTAACATTTCCAGGCGAGAGTGCCAAAGTACAATTCATTAGACAATAGTTGGACCCAGATTTAATGTATGCAGAATAGTTTAAAAAACACTTGACGTATTTTGGCTGCACAAGTTCATCATGATAGATGGTTGGTGGGGGAGGGGGGGGGAAAGAGGGGAAGAGATAGAGAAATCTAGAAGGGGGGGGAGAAGGGAAAGAGAGGGAAGAAAGTAGAAAGGGGTGTGAGGGGGAAGAGAAGGAAGGAGAGAGCGGGGTGGGGAAGGAGAGCGTAGGGCGGGGAAGAGGAGAGCGAGAGCGCAGGGAAGGGTGGTGTGGGTAAGGAGCACGTGCGGGGGTGCAGGGAGAGGGGGAGGTTAAGGAGAGAGAGAAGGAGAGAGAGAGAGAGAGAGAGAGAGAGAGAGAGAGAGGGAGAGGAGGGGAAGGAGAGAGAGTGTGGAGGGGAAGGAGAGAGAGAGAGAGAGGGGAAGGAGAGAGAGAGTGTGGAGGGGAAGGAGAGAGAGAGAGAGAGAGAGAGAGAGAGAGAGAGAGAGAGAGAGAGAGAGAGAGAGAGGGAGTGGAGGGGAAGGAGAGAGAGGGGGGAAGGAGAGAGAGAGAGAGAGAGAGAGAGAGAGAGGTGGGGAAGGAGAGAGAGAGGAGGGGAAGGAGAGAGAGAGGAGGGGAAGGAGAGAGAGAGAGAGAGAGAGAGAGAGAGGAGGGGAAGGAGAGAGAGTGTGGAGGGGAAGGAGAGTGAGAGAGAGAGAGAGAGAGAGAGAGAGAGAGTGTGGAGGGGAAGGAGAGAGAGAAAGAGGGGGGAGGGGAAGGAGAGTGAGAGAGAGAGAGAGAAAGAGGGAGGAGGGGAAGGAGAGGGAGGGAGGAGGGGAAGGAGAGGGAGGGAGGAGGGGAAGGAGAGGGAGGGAGGAGGGGAAGGAGAGGGAGGGAGGAGGGGAAGGAGAGGGAGGGAGGAGGGGAAGGAGAGGGAGGGAGGAGGGGAAGGAGAGGGAGGGAGGAGGGGAAGGAGAGGGAGGGAGGAGGGGAAGGAGAGGGAGGAGGGGAAGGAGAGGGAGGAGGGGAAGGAGAGGGGGGAGGGGAAGGAGAGAGGGGAGGGGAAGGAGAGAGGGGAGGGGAAGGAGAGAGGGGAGGGGAAGGAGAGAGGGGAGGGGAAGGAGAGAGGGGAGGGGAAGGAGAGAGGGGAGGGGAAGGAGAGAGGGGAGGGGAAGGAGAGAGGGGAGGGGAAGGAGAGAGGGGAGGGGAAGGAGAGAGGGGAGGGGAAGGAGAGAGGGGAGGGGAAGGAGAGAGGGGAGGGGAAGGAGAGAGGGGAGGGGAAGGAGAGAGGGGAGGGGAAGGAGAGAGGGGAGGGGAAGGAGAGAGGGGAGGGGAAGGAGAGAGGGGAATGGAAGGAGAGAGGGGAGGGGAAGGAGAGAGGGGAATGGAAGGAGAGAGGGGAGGGGAAGGAAAGGGGGGAGGGGAAGGAGAGAGAGGAGGGGAAGGAGAGAGAGAGAGAGAGGAGGGGAAGGAGAGAGAGAGGGGAAGGGAGAGGGAGAGAGAGAGGGGAAGGGGGAGAGAGAGAGAGAGAGAGAGAAAGGGGAGAGAGAGAGAGTGGAGGGGAAGGAGAGAGTGAGTGTGGAGGGGAAGGAGAGAGAAGGAGAGAGAGAGAGAGAGAGAGAGAGAGAGAGAGAGAGAGAGAGAGAGAGAGAGTGTGAGTGGAGAGGAAGGGGAGAGAGAGAGTGGAGGGGAAGGAGAGAGAGAGAGTGAGTGGAGGGGAAGGAGAGAGAGAGAGAGAGAGAGAGAGAGAGTGGAGGGGAAGGAGTGAGAGAGAGAGAGTGGAGGGGAAGGAGTGAGAGAGAGAGAGAGAAAGAGGAGGGGAAGGAGAGAGAGTGTGGAGGGGGAAGGAGAGTGAGAGAGAAAGAGAGAGAGAGTGTGGAGGGGAAGGAGAGAGAGAGAGAGAGAGAGTGTGGAGGGGAAGGAGAGAGAGAGAGAGAGAGAGAGAGAGAGAGAGAGGGGAGGGGAAGGAGAGAGAGAGAGAGAGAGAGGGGAGGGGCAGGAGAGAGGGGAGGGGCAGGAGAGTGGGGAGGGGCAGGGGAGTGGGGAGGGGCAGGAGAGTGGGGAGGGGCAGGAGAGTGGGGAGGGGCAGGAGAGTGGGGAGGGGCAGGAGAGAGGGGAGGGGAAGGAGAGAGAGGAGGGGAAGGAGAGGGGGGAGGGGAAGGAGAGAGAGGAGGGGAAGGAGAGAGAGAGAGAGAGAGAGAGAGAGGGAGGAGGGGAAGGAGAGAGAGAGGGGAAGGGGGAGAGAGAGAGAGAGAAAGGGGAGAGAGAGCGAGTGGAGGGGAAGGAGAGAGAGAGTGTGGAGGGGAACGAGAGAGAGAGAGAGAGAGAGAGAGAGAGAGAGAGAGAGTGTGAGTGGAGGGGAAGGAGAGAGAGAGAGAGAGTGTGTGAGTGGAGGGGAAGGAGAGAGAGAGAGAGAGAGAGAGAGAGTGTGTGGAGGAGAAGGGGAGAGAGAGAGAGTGTGGAGGGAAGGAGAGAGAGAGAGAGAGAGTGGAGGGAAGGGCAGAGAGAGTGGAGAGAGAGAGAGAGAGAGAGAGAGAGAGTGTGGAGGAGAGAGAGTGAGTGGAGGGGAAGGAGAGAGAGAGACACAGACTGGAGGGGAAGGAGAGAGAGACACACAGACTGGAGGGGAAGGAGAGAGAGAGTGTGGAGGGGAAGGAGAGAGAGAGAGAGGAGGGGAAGGAGAGTGTGGAGGGGAAGGAGAGTGTGGAGGGGAAGGAGAGAGAGAGGAGGGGAAGGAGAGTGTGGAGGGGAAGGAGAGAGAGAGAGAGAGAGAGAGAGAGGAGGGGAAGGACAGTGTGGAGGGGAAGGACAGTGTGGAGGGGAAGGAGAGAGAGGGGAGGGGAAGGAGAGGGGAAGGAGAGGGGAGGGGAAGTAGAGAGAGAGAGGGGGAGGGGAAGGAGAGAGAGAGAGAGAGAAGGGAGGGGAAGGAGAGAGAGAGGAGGGGAAGGAGAGAGAGAGGAGGGGAAGGAGAGAGAGAGAGAGAGAGAGAGAGAGAGAGAGAGAGAGAGTGGAGGGGAAGGAGAGAGAGAGAGAGAGAGTGGAGGGGAAGGAGAGAGAGAGAGAGAGAGTGGAGGGGAAGGAGAGAGAGAGAGAGAGAGAGAGAGAGTGGAGGGGAAGGAGAGAGAGAGAGAGAGTGGAGGGGAAGGAGAGAGAGAGAGTGGAGGGGAAGGAGAGAGAGAGAGAGAGAGAGAGTGGAGGGGAAGGAGAGAGAGAGAGAGTGGAGGGGAAGGGGAGAGAGAGAGAGAGAGTGGAGGGGAAGGAGAGAGAAGGGAGGGGAAGGAGAGAGAGGGGAGAGGAAGGAGAGAGGAGGGGAAGGAGAGAGAGAGAGAGTGGAGGGGAAGGAGAGAGAGAGAGAGAGAGAGAGAGAGAGAGTGTGGAGGGGAAGGAGAGAGAGAGAGTGGAGGGGAAGGAGAGAGAGTGGAGGGGAAGGAGAGAGAGAGAGGGGGGGAGGGGAAGGAGAGAAAAGGAGGAGGGGAGGAGAGAGAGTGGAGGGAAGGAGAGAAAAGGAGGGAAGGAGAGAAAAGGAGGAGGGGAGGAGAGAGAGAGAGAGAGAGAGGCAGAAAGTCAAACACATACCATTGGAAGAATTTACATTTTTAACCTGATTTAGTGCCTGATAAACATGCGGTGACTGATGCATTGCAGTTTATGATGGGTATCAGAATTTGAATTTTAACCTCTAATTGTTTGAGAATTCAGGGAAACCTCTGACTCATTGGGCCAACTGGTTTGGTTTGTTGACTTAAGCATTGTGCCAATAAAAACAAATGCAATATTACAGTAACAATCCCAGTCAAATACCAGGAATAGTTTCAAGCTCAGTTTTACAACCAATCAGAATTCTTCGATTGACCGTCATATCCTGCAGTCTGACTACGATTAAATTAATCTGCAGCACTGCAAGAGTTAAAAGCTTAAAAAGTACAAGAGCTTTACAAAGACAGCCAAAGGGAGAAAATACCACAGTTTTACCACCAAAAACCCTCGCCTCTATTCATTTGAATTAAAAACCTTCAATTCTATCATGTGTTCAAACATTCTCTTTCACTGTGTCTTCCTATGCCTATTCTACTTCATCCATTTTAACTGCCAGTTAACATACATATATAACTGTAACAGTCCACTTCCACTCACACTTTAAAACTAACCCAAATTCCATGTTTGCTCATTTTGGCATTTTCAAAGGCATCCCAGTTCTCACGAGGACTTCACATATCAATGCTAAGGAAACTTGAACAAGGCAACCATTTTATTAAAGCCCCAAAGAGCTCGCCAAATATCCAGAGCATATATTTCAGTAGCAGCAGACAGGTTATTGCAGGAAATTACAGTAATGACATAAAAACGATCATAAATTTGACTTTTTACCAACAAAGAATTCTTGACAGGGCTCGACTGTGGTGAAGTTTCCCCTGAGGACTTCTGGAATGGAGAACTGAGCTGAAAACTCTTGGTCTGACTAGAATGTGATGGTTGCCGTTTCCTACAACAAGGAGACATTGGTTAGAGATAGTCTAAAAATGCAAAATAAACACAGAGGTCACAACTATAATGTTTTGTCAGAATATGCTGCTGTGTTCAGTGCCGCATACAAAGAAGTGTTGTACAGTATCTGCAACAGCATCCACGTGAACTGAATCACAATTTTCTTCCCGTTCCATAAATTGCCATTTTCTTTAATGCAAATGTCCCTAAATAAACCTCACAATTACAGCACGCAAGAGCTTTAAAGGCAGCGGAAATGAGAGCAGCAGCAGGAGAGTTCAATATGAACAAGCATGTGTGATTTGAAGGGAATATTGCCTCCGAAGAAAGATGCAATGTATTTCAGAGGCCAAATTACATTAATTAGAAAACAAGACATTTCTGAAGTCATATCTGCCAGTAAAGTCCTTCAACCAATCTGTGGTCTGCGCTGAGTTGACTGATCTCAACCTGGGTGACAGGAATGCTACAATTGGCCCTAGTGCCCCATAGCTAGCGAGGGGACCATTCGCAAGATTCCCTGATCCGGATCACTAACCAATGATCCCTGCCGTAAGTTTACACGTATAATTTAGGTGAAAGCAGGATCAGATTCTGCTGTGATGCCAGTAGCCATAAAACTTCAGCACGGGTCTTTGCCTTCAGAAGAGGGGGGAAGAAAACTGCGGGCTTCAGCAAAAATTAACGATGCTGCTGGGCTTGATGCTGATGAGAGCAATGACAAACACATTCAAATATTGTGACTGAAAGCTGCAAAGCACGCCAAGAACTGAATCTTACAGGTTTCAAAGCCAGCTCAACCTGGAATGCTTAAATTTATGAAGTGCAACAGGCTGAGTGTATGAGACAGTGGACTCAGCACCGACTTAGGAACGGATTGAGAACTTCCGGTGGTCAAGGATGAAGTAGTTCTTGGTTCTGGCCCTTGTGGGTGTTCTGTGACAATTCATGGACTTTTGTTGTTGCAATGTATATTTTGTCTTTGTATTTTATTGTGTTGCTATGTTAAAGATGCTCACTGCATTACATCTTTTTGCAGTTTCCTTTTTAGCTCAGTATACTTTTATGACAACCTAATAAACACGGTGGCATAGTGGTTAGCACTGTTGCCTCACAGCGCCAGGGACCCGGGTTCGAATCCGGCGTCGGGTGACTGTCTGTGTGGAGTTTGCACATTCTCCCTGTGTCTGCGTGGGTTTCCTCCGGGTGCTCCGGTTTCCTCCCACAGTCCAAAGATGTGCGGGTTAGGTTGATTTGGTTTGATGGTTGGTCGCTATGATAAATTGACCCTTAGTGTTAGAGGGATTAAATACGTGGGGTTACGGGGATAGGGTGGGATATGTGTCGGTGCAGGCTCGATGGGCCGAAATGGCCTCTATCTGCACTGTGGGGATTCTGTGATTCTGTGAATAGACTCTAGTCCCTTCTTTACCAACTGCATTGAGCCAACATTCTTGTATAAGTACTCCTTCTTCAGGATTCCTATGAAATGGTGGGCTCTGCAAGGACAAATTGGGTAAAACTAATGTAATTTTTTTTAGGATATGGCAAATACTGTATACTGAATGGATTCTTCACAACTGTTTTCACAAAGGAATACAGTAAAAATAAGTTCCCATCATAATAAATGGATCTCACACTTATAAAAGCTAGTAAAGGACACGTTATGCAGAAACTGGAAAAATTAAATATTAACAAGACCGAGTCAGATGGGATCAATCATAGATTGTCAAGAAATTGAGGAAATTAATGATACTTTGGTTGATAATTTTTAGCACACCATAAAAACTGGAGTAGTAGGTGAGGACTGGAAGATAGCAAATGTAGTTCTAATATTCAAAAAAGTAAGCAAGACCCCATTAAGTGCAGGCCAGTTAGTCTACCATCCAGTGGGGAAAATGCTGAAGGCATTGCACAGGATGCTGTAAATGAACACTTGAAGAGTACAGCTATATGGAGCATGGCTTTAGCAGTAATAGGCCATGCCTGACGAACCTACTGGAATTCTTTGAGGAGGTAACTAAGCTACAGGACATGGGTAATCCAGTACATGTAGTTTACTTGGATTTTCAAAAGGCATTCAACAAAGTTCTTTATGCGAGATTAGTAGGGAAGGTTAAGGCTCATGAAATAGATCAGCTGTTTAGTCAGGCATGGTGTTGAAAACCGTTGTGCTTGTTTAAAACAACATGGCAATAGAAACAATGGCAAAATGTGAAGAAAAATCAGATCTGTGAGAATAGCCTGGATAAATCATAAATGGTCTCAAGTGCACCTACTCAGAAACGATTAATCTAAAATGCAACAAGTACTAATGGGTGTTTTTTGTGTCATCATCTGTTAGCTACAAGGGTCCTACCTGCAATAATTCTGGCATTACTCCCAACACAAAACTGCCCTGAATTTGGCAATATCAATCAGAGACACCACAGGATGGCTTCTGCAGGAATTGGTAAATATTACACTGGTGTAGTCCAGGGTGCTCTTCCAAGATTTTAGCTGAAGCATATTGCTGGGCCAGCATGGAGGGAAGTTCATTCTGTATCTAACCATGCTATACCCACCCTGGGAGTGCTTGATGTTGACACTGAGTAACCAAAATGGAAAAATGTTGCATTTCCCAACACTAATATCCCTCACCTTCATAAGCGCAAAACTTACTGAAGGATGGAAAGATAAGTTTTTTAAAAACTCAGCATTTACTGCATTTATTTGCACCCACAAAGATGTTTGAAAACATTTACTCAATGTGTACTTAGCATTAAAGTTACCAAATGTTATTCCCATAAAGAAATAGGAAAGCTGGAAACAAATAACTGTTAGCTACCCAGGCCACAAGTTAATACCCATTATCCCGATACTCAAGAAACAAAACTATTTAATCGTACAAAGAACTACAACAAAGTGGGGGGCAGGGGGAGATGGAGGGGGGACAGAGACGGAGCGTGACTGCATTTTGGTGGTACGCCTTACAAAGTAACACAACTAATGCAATTGCAGAACTGTGTGAGATGTGAAAATGTATGGCTCCAGTCAATTCTTGAATTGTGAATGTCTTCATTTTGGTTTCTACTGGCTGAAAATACATTGGGTAGTTTCCAGATGCTTACATTCAGTTATTAATGTACAGTCAGCATTTATTGCGTATTTGGGAAAGCCCACATTGGGGAAACCAATTCATCAATACCCCAATCACACACTCACGCCCTACGCTAGTTGTGGGCATTCACTGTGCCATTCCGTCAACACAGATCATAGGCCGGTCAGTAGGTATGAAGGCAGACTGTCTTAAATATTCGACAGATCCAGACAAACACAAATTACTGTGGGAAAGTCTTACTGGTATAAATCTTTACAGGTTTCCTGGTAAAGCGTACTTTTATGGTAAATAGAGCACAAACAGTCTGCTAACCACAGATACTGGGAAGTCCCAGGCCTGAGATTTCTAAACTGCAATTCAACCACAGAGCCCATTGATAGATAAATGGCTTTCATCTACAAAAACATCACAGGCAAAACATGGGAACTATAACTTCACATCCTTGATGACTCAGATGTTTTGGCGTAGTTCCCGATTTCTCTATAGCTGTACTGTAGATGTTGGACATGAGAAACGAGAGTTACACAGCTGGTGCCAAAACGTAAAAGTATTTTGTGACCATCTTTCACAGCTCAATGTATTAAACTGCTGGAGATCAAAAAATATGTAATTTTACTTACATAAGTTCTTAATAAAGTAACCTCATAGTACTTCAACAGCACACTGGATTATTTCACCAAGAAAAGATAGAGATGGTCACAAGTCAGAAAACATTCCTGGTTGCATCTGGTTCTTTGAATGAGATACATAGTTTGACATATAATTTAAACCATAACACTGGTTTAAAATCCAGACAGTTTAATTTGATTTATAACTTCTAGCTGGTCACCTAACCAAAATGAAGACACTCAACAACAACTTGTATCTATACTTTGGGACGACATGAAAGGCACTATACAAGTGTCAGCCCATCTGTCTGTCTTAACGTAGTAAAACTTCCTTCACAGGAGTGACCGAGCCACATGAGGAGATATTCGGGCAGATGACCAAAAGCTCGTCAAAGAGGTAGGTTTTAAGGAGTGTCTTAAAAGGAGGAGAGGTGGAGAGGTTTAGGGAGGGTATTCCAGAGCTTAGGGCCTAGGTAGCTAAAGGCACACCCACCAATGGTGCAGCAATTAAAATCGGGGATGCTCAAGAGGCCAGAATTAGAGGAGCGCAGATATCTCGGAGGATTGTGGGGCTGGAGGAGATTGCAGAGATAGGGAGGGGCGAGGACATAGAGGGATTTGAAAACAAGGATGAGAATTTTAAAGTTGAGGTGTTGCTTAACCGGGAGCCAATGTAGGTCAGGGTGATGGGGACTTGGTTCGAGTTAGGACACAGGCAGCAGAGTTTTGGATGACCTCAAGTTTACAGAGGGTAGAACGTGAGATGCCAGCCAGGAGTGCGTTGGAATAGTCAAGTTTAGAGGTAACAAAGGCATGGATGAGGGTTTCATCCATCAGTTTTATGATGTTTACATAGAATTTACAGCACAGAAAAAGGCCATTCGGCCCAACTGAGTGACCATGGGATGGATACAAAGGAAAACACATGCCGGGAAACTGAAAACCATGCTACAGCTGCTCTGAAACCAAGCTATTTTTTAAACAAAGGAAGCACATGCCTCAAATCTTTAAGCACTCACATTGAGCCAAGTTCAGGTTGTTAAGAATGAATCTGATTTTTGGTCACAATTCAGTTTATTATTAAATGTTGGCCCATTCTACTTCTCAGCTTGCCAATTACATGTGCCTGGAAATTGTGGTCGGAGGCTTGCCGCCCACGTACGCCTCCAAACCACAAGAAAAGTACGTACTTACCTTGCGTCGCCGGACTCTTGCGGTCCTGGGCCTGCGGGCGTACGCCTGCGTAAAGGCCCACGCATCCCAGGGGCGCAGGCAGTTCGCAAGCATCCCCGGGATCACGTGGGCCAGGCCAACCAATGACAAAGGGGGATTCCTATTATGCTTATGGTGATTCCATTTACACACAGAATCCCCATAAGCATAATAGAAATCACCTAATAAATAAACATTTCACAACACAAACAAAGATAAATGATCACAGGTTCAAAATTAATTAAAATAATTATTTTGAAAAATAAATTTAAACGTTTTTAAACGGGACAAAATAACCTAAACTCATTTTAAATGTAAGTAAATGTTTAAATCATTTTTTTAAAATGTACTTTAACATTTATTTTAGCCCTTACGCTGGTAAAAAAAAAAAGGGCTTATGCCTGGTTTTACCAGGCGTGAGGGTTTCGTGGGTATTCTGAGCTCCCAGTCGCCTGTCACTTTAATTCACCGCTTCACTCCCACTCTGACCTCACCGTCCTCGGCCTATTACACTGTTCCACGGAAGCGCAGCGTAAGCTCGAGGAACAGCACCTCATCTTTCGTTTAGGCACGCTACAGCCCTCTGGAGTTCAACAATTTTAGATCATAACCTCAGCCCCAATCACATTTATATTTTATTTTTTCATCCACCCTTTCGTTTGTCACCCCCCCCCCTTTTTTTTCCCTCCTAAAAGCTGGCAGCTGTCCTTCATTCTGCCAGTGCATTTCACACTTCTTTCAGCCTTAACCTGTCACATTAACACCACCTCTTGCCTTGAATATCTCTTAATGTCTCTTAATCTCTCCTTTTGTTCTTTCATCCCCTCCCCCTTTTCCCAGCTTTATCCTTGCCTTAAATCTATTTGATTTCCTGCTGTTTCCAGTTCTGACGAAAGGTCTCGACCTGAAACGTTAACTCTGTTTCTCTCTCCACGGATGCTGCCTCGCCTGCTGAGTTTTTCCAGCGTTTTCTGTTGTTATTTCGGATTTCCAGCATCTGCAGTATTTTGCTATCGTTTCGTGGGTATTCGTTGGGCAGTAGCTGGGCAAATAGCCCAATGCTGCGCCAGCGAAAGTGAATTTACAGCGGATGCGTATGATGTCAAGGAGAAACTTGACAAATCGCAAGTTCTGGGTTTTCGCGCATGTGCAACGCATGCGGAACCCCGGAACTTGCCGGGCCATTCACAGCACTCGCGATGGTGTACGCACAGTGTATGCCATCATCAGCCCTGTAAATTCCGGGCCATAATGAGCATGTCGGTTCACTCAGGATTTATGAAAATAACCCTGATTACTGCAATTTTTTGGATATCTGATTTTTAAAATACTGTAAAACCAGCAGATCTCTCAGAATTGTCCATGGCAAGTCAGATATTACATCATTGCAAGGAAAGAACAAATCACCACTGAAAGGATCTGGAAAGTACTTTCTGCAATATGCTCAGAATAGTGAAGTGATGTTTGATGTTCCGCAATTTATTTATTTATATATATTATATATATATTTATATTGTATAGTGTTTTCCTTACCTACTGAAGGTAGATAAAAAAATGTATCACATGGGTGGATTGCTCGATCTAATCAGAGTGTCAGTTTCTATACTAAAGGCTAAGAAACAAAACTAATTTCCATCTTTCCTTCTTTACCAAATATCGCTGCAACAATACCTAGTGTTACTGAAAGGTTCTGCTTAAATAAACATGTGGAATTCAGGACTTTGCTGTTTTGTCAATATGAAATTTTAGCCAATCATATCCAAGTGTGACAAATATATTTAGATTTTTTAAAGTTGCTTTTATCGATAGCAATTAGCTTCCTGGCTTTGTGACAGATCAGTTTAAACACAGCTTCATCCTAGCAGCACTATAATACACCGTGAGTTACAATATAATTCCCGTTATTATAAACTAGCACTTCATACCACTTAGCATAAACAACACCATGGGAGATATATTTATGGAGTTCCCATGACATTGCTCAAGCACAGTCTGGTTATGATGTCTACTTGCCAAGGTGGAGCTGTGGCTAGCCTGGCCAATCCCTCTAATTGATCTCTAGATATGCCTATTTAAACCACTTCCCCACTGCTCAGGCCTGTAGGGAAGTGGTTTAAATAGGGAGTTCTGTAGATCAATTACAGGCTAATTGCTGGGGGGGGGGGGGGAATTTCTGTAGATTGGCAGACGCTTATAAATCCCAGACTCCTGCCCTTCTTTGGTGAGAGTCTGAAAATTTAGCATCAAATGACAGGTCTTCTCCCTTTTAAAAAAAATACTTCGACACTTTGAAGTTCAAGGTCTGAAGCATGAGCAAAGTGTATTCCATACAAACTTTTATATAAGAATCAGAGATGTATAAAAGTCTACCTTATTAGGTGTCTTCGTATCAATTGCTTTTCTTCGTCACTATAGCCAGGCCAATCCCGTTGGATTTCCTTGTAGAGCTCATCTTTTAGTGTAAAGCTGTTGTCCTTTGTATTTAACTTTGCTACCTATTGAGAGAAAGTAAAATGCATGCTCAGAACAAAATAACCCAAATAAGCAAGCATTTTATCGGAATTAGAGCCACCCATTCAAAGTACAGTTGTGTGTGTCTGGGGGATTCGAGAAAGAAAAGCCATGTGAACAAGATTTTTTTTTTACTGCTACTGAGTGAAGTGTCTTCTTGCAAGTTCCAAATGATTAGAAATTATTACAATAAAGCCCATCAAGTTTAATTTCAGTAAAGTGAAATCTTTAAACTCTAATTCATCCTCGGGAGTACACAAACACATTCCCATGCAGTGCAAGGTAATGTCAGGACCAGACGAAACCTACTTAATATTTGAGATCATTATTTCAGAGTTTAAAATGTACTGCAGCACGTTTCTCATTCTACAATCCTGATCACTGACTGCATATTAGGACATTACTCTAAATGAATACTGTAATGTAAAATTGAGTCAGTTACTAAAAGCATGCATTTAAGATCACCAAAAGAACAAATGGTGAGGTTAGGAGATTATTTAATTTTTCTTTTACAGAGTGTTATTAAGACAGTGTCAGCTGTGGCTCAGTTGGTAGCACCCTCGCCTGAGTCAGTAGGTTGTGGGTTCAAATCCCACTCATGAGACCTGAGCACAAAAATCTAGGCTGACACTCCAGTGCAGTGCTGCGGGAGTGCTGCACTGCCAGAGGTGCTATCTTTCGGACTGCCCTCTCAGGTGGACGTAAAAGATCCCACGGCAATATTTCGAAGAAGAGCAGGCGAGTTATCCCTGGTGTCCTAATCAATATTTATCCCTCAATCAACATCACTGAAAAAAAAAGATTATCTGGTCATTATCACATTGCTGTTTGTGGAAGCTTGCTGTGTGCAAATTGGCTGCCGCGTTTCCTACATTACAACAGTGACTACACTTCAAAAGTACTTCAGTGACTGTAAAGCGCTTTGGGACGTCCAGTGGTCGGGAAAGGCGCTAAATAAATGCAGGTCTTTCTTTCTTTGGTGGCTGAAACCCTCGTGGTCCTGAAGGCAGATGGAAGTTTTGCACGTAGAATTATAATTTGACTTGGGATGATACAACAAATAAACTGTAAAACAGTAGTTAAAATGCCACAAGACGACAACACAAGAGAATAATTTGTAAATACATAAATCCTAACAGTCTGCAATAATCAGTCATTCAGAGCAGTGCCTGAACGTATTGATTGGAGATTTTGAATCAACAGGGTGAAAACACTTGTTAAAATGGTAAAGGAAGAGTAATGTAATGCCTGTTATTCCGCTACATAAATCGACCACTTCAGTAATTTTTGTTTCACATGCATTAGAATTTATTTATTATTTATTATTATTATTATTTTTTTTTTTTTTAAGATGACCAGGCCGAAACCAAGCAACTTTAAACATGACTGACTGCAATTTTTCTTCTTTGAATGTAAACAGAAAATAATAAAGCTACCTCTTACAGTAAAAGGAACAAACTTGCAATCAAGTAGAGAAAAAAGAGAGGCAGGATTAACAGTTGAGATTGGAGAATGTTGGGGCTGGGTCCAGGGCGGGTGTGGAGACAGACACTGGGCTGAACTGACAGCAATACAAGCTGAATTCAGGCTGAAGAGCGGTGCTGGGGTGGCAAGCGGAGCCTGTCAATTGGTCTGGCGGCAGCAGGGCCAGGAAGTAAAGCAGTGGAACCGGTCAACGTGTTCGGCAGTCAAGGGATTTCCTTAAGCAGGTTGCAAATGGAAAAAAAAACATTGTTCTGGGCAGCAGCAATGCTTCCATTGTGTGGGGCCGGAAAACCTACGAGAGGGTTCAGGCCAGGGAGCAGGGCTGTGAATGGATTGAGTGCCAATGGGGTTTTCATGGAGTGAGGTTGGGATTTTTTGTTTAAATTGCATCTAGGATTGGAGTTAGAATTGGGGGAACAGGAGAGCTAAGTAATGGGAGAGAATTTTTTTCTGAACTTAAAATAAAGTGCAAAACTTGGGAAACTGCAAAAACAAAATGGTGGGCAGACATGAGCAACTTGCCACAGTGCCACCAGTGGTAGGAGGTCTGAATAGTTAGTGTTATCTATCAGAAGTAATAGAAGTGACAACAGTAATAACATCTTTAACAAAGTAAAATACCCCAAAGTGCTTCACAGAGGCACGAGGAAAAGCAGGCAATACCTCTTGGTATTACCGTTATTACCAAGGTGCTAGTAAAATGTGACAAGAAACAGAAGTGAGAAAGAAAGTGTTTGCGTTCTGGTGGAGAGATAAGTTGTACAGTGATGTTTCTAGGTCAGATCAATCAAGGTGGGCAACAAGTGAAAGGATCTGAAGTTGTTTACATGTACAACCATGCTGATCTTGAAAACCTCAACTAAACCAAATCTGAAACAGATTGGGAACAGATGGATTGTAAGCTATTTCCAGAGAACATACAGGTAAAACAGGTGGAGTGGCAAATGTCATATCCATTATGGTTCTGCTGTCAGGCTATAGATACCATTTGTATTGAAGTATTGAAGGTTACCGAATGTTCCTATTGGCAAGGAGTTTCTTCCTCCAGTTTATATTCCCTTTGAAATTAATTTGCGCTAATTAATTATGTGATCTACCAATTAGCGTTTTATTTTTTTCTCTTAAGGTTTCTTAATAGCATGTCAGCGCGTCTGTATCTTCTGAAAATAGATTGCCACTAAACTCCTTGCTCAGTCTAACCAGAACACCTGCAACATTTTCTCAAGAGGTGATGCAAACAGTTTTGTAACATTGTAAAGCATCTAGAAGAACTCATGTGAACAATATTATGAATATACTAATGGCTCCAGCAACAAGAGTCAGTAAGAGTTAATTTTTTATATCTGTGTGTAGTTAGCTACAAGACTAGGTTTTACAAACCTAAGGATTTCAAAGACGGGATTCATTGAAAACTTGGAAAATAAAATCAAAGGTTGAATGACTTTTTTTTTTAATATTGAAACAACTATGAAACAAGTTTAAAAGCTGTATACTAGATTAGCCAAAGCAAGCAATCCTACACAATAGCATGAGCTGAATGGAATGCATCAGGAAATTGAGAATTGCATTCAAATTTGTGACAAACTTATCAAAAAACACTCGGTAATGGTACACTTAGTGACAAACAGAATATTGTGTTCAACTAAATAATTTTATAAAAATATTTGGCTATACAACAACGTACTGTATATTACACACAAAGTTGTGCAATGTGTTCACAACACCCACACCCCTCCACTTTGAATTAATTGCTGTGTTACGGAAAGAGTACAGCAGAACAGTTCCCCACAGGGAGGGAAATGCGGGACGGCAATTTACCTTCAATCATTTCTGCAAAACCCTCACAAGTGGCTTAAAAGTGGCAGAGCGCGAAACATGGGAACAGGGAGTCAACTGAAGCGAGAAGGTGCACGGTTCAAGAGAAGGGAAAGACAGAGAATAGAGCAAGTATTTTCTTCATATCAAGACCAATAAAGACCATTTCACTAGGCTTTATGTTGAAATAAAGATTGCACTTGTACAATGTCTTATACTTTTAAATCGGGTCACGGCTCCCACTTCCATCATAGGATTTGCTGGAACATTCCTAATCACCAAAGGAGACATCCTTCTCCCCCCTTTCCACAATCCTGTAAAACCAACTCAAGTGATTATCCCCAGTGTACTGTAAATTTATATTAAAGTAAATGGAAGCTACACTCAGTTGATCGTACGATCTGGCTTCTGTAACTTAAAAAAAAACTGAAACATCACTGAAATTTTTGTTTTTCAAACTTGTGATTTCAGAAAAATCAGCACTCAGTTAATCGTAAAATAAAGAGATTAGAGACATGTACGAAACTACTAAAATTGGCCATAAATTTTGGTGCAGAAATTGTGCAACCTAAATTAGAACCTAAATCACTACCTTATTAGAAGTACAGTATTTACACTCACAGTAAAGGCCTATTAAAAAAAATTGAATTAAATTATGACAATTCATAATGGTCAAAGTGAGCGACTGGTTCTTAACTTCTCTAAATTTAGGTACAACACAAGCCAGCTAGAGCACATTACTCCTTTCACTGGACATCTTTTGGATTACAACAGCTTTCAACTTCAATCTAGTCAGCCATGGCTCAGTGGTAGCACTCTTGCCTCTGAGTTAGACGGCATGGCTTGCAAGCACCATTCCAGAGACTTGAGCACATATCTAGGCTGACGCTTTAATGCAGTACTGAGGGAGTGCTGCACTGTCGGAAGTGCTGTCTTTTCAATGCAACATTAAACCGAATCCCAGTCTGCTCTCTCAGGTGGACGTAAAAGATCCCATGGCACTATTTGAAGAAGAGCAGGGGGTACCTGCTGGTGTTCTGGCTAATATTTATCCCTCAATTAACATCCCTAAAGCAGATCATCTTGTGATTGATCTCATTGCTGCTTTGTGGGACCTTGCTGTGTGCAAATTGGCTACCACATTTCCCGACATTACAACAGTGACGACACTTCAAAAGTATTTCATTGACTATAAAGAGCTTTGGGACGTCCTGAGGTCAGGAAAGGCGCTGTACAAATTCAAGTTCTCTTTGTTCTTGCTCACCTGGTCCAATACAAATGACAGCTCAGCTTTGTCCTTTGGGTTTGCTTTCTCTCTCTCCAACCACAGAATAAGTTCAGGCTTTTTATATGGCTTCAAAGCCAAAAGGTGGATGACACGATCTCTAAGAGGCTTTTGAATAACGGTACTGGCATGGTTTTTCTTCACCCCAAAGCACGGATTCATTGTGGGAGAGTGTCTTCTAACCGGAATGCCATCAGAAGCTGGGCTTGCGCCTTGCTTACGAAATTGGACTGGTTTGCGCGTACCTAGGAAACAAAACTGGATTTTAAATAGTGGTAAACATGCTGGGCAACCAAAAGAAAACATTTATAAACAAGGCCTTCTTTATATAAAGGGGGAGATAACAATGGGCTGTGATGAATCAGTAGACGACTGAATGGACTTATGTACCAAGAATAGCTGCAAGATAAGATTTAATTCACAGGTGCCAGTTAAAGTATGGCTTGTTTTAGTCATCACTCAGTTGCAGGAAATATTTAAGGAGTTCAAGGTAATGCTTTCAAATTTAGTGCAGAAACCTACAATCTCTTGTAAACTGCAAAATGATTTAATATTTTGTTTAAAATGTAATGTACATTTTAATGATTTACATTTCATTTCTTAAATATGTTCCAAAATTTTCCAATTTGAACACAGTACTATAGCAGCTTCCTAAGCCATATGTTCTTACAATTGCTGCAATTCTCAAAATACTCAGCTGGTCAGGCAGCATCTGTGGAGAGAGAAACAGAGTTAACGTTTCAGGTCGATGACCTTTCGTCAGAACTGGAAAAAGTTAGAGATTTAACAGATTTTAAGCAAGTGCAGGGGCAGGGAATGCAGGTAGGGGAGGAAATAACAAAAGGGAAGGTCTGTGATAGGGTGGAAGGCAGGAGTGATTAAATGATAAAAGGTATAATTGTACAAAGCAAAAGGAGATGGTAATGATTGTACAAAGTAAAAGGAGATGGTAATGGGTGTCCCATTACCATCTCCTTTTGGTTTGTACAATCATACCTTTTGTCATTTAATCTCTCCTGCCTTCCACCCTATCACAGACCTTCCCTTTTGTTCTTTCCTCCCTTCCCCTGCCCCTGCACTTGCTTAAAATCTGTTAAATCTCTAACTTTTTTCCAGTTCTGACGAAAGGTCATCGACCTGAAACGTTAACTCTGTTTCTCTCTCCACAGATGCTGCCTGACCTGCTGAGTATTTCCAGCATTTTCTGTTTTTAATTTCAGATTTCCAGCATCCACAGTATTTTGCTTTTGCTCAAATTCTCTCCTCTTTGGCTATTTCTCAGGAAAAAGATGTTAATTAATAAGAGGAATAGATGCATGCATTTTCCTGTGCTGAATTTGTGCATCAACACAGTGCTTAATTTTTTTTTAATTATCTGCTATAAATTAAAGATTTAAACATTACCAGTTGTTGGATAGTGAGAACTTCATGTACTACTGTATACAGTTTGAGAAAATTAAATCCAGCAGCTAAACCCTCATATAACCTACAATTATGTCTGTTGCTTTAATTTGCATAGCAACTGTTCAGTAAATTAACTGGAGACCACTTCCAAAGCACGCAGCATTTGCCAATCAATGGAAAGTAGAACATTTACTTTATCATAATCTTATGTAAGTTGTATATAGGTAATCTTATTATGCAAGTCCTATATAGGTTAAGAGGCCATTTTGCCACAGCTCCCTCATATCTACAGGAAACTCTTTATTAACTGGCACCGACGGGACCGGCGTGGTGCCGGTTTATCGAAAGTACCGGATAACGGAGAGTTATATCTACCGAGGCTATTTTTAACAAAGAGACTCCAGGCAGCGCGGGAGAATCAACTCCTGCTACTGCAGTGTTTCGGACTTCCGACAGCGCCAGGAGGCAGAGTAGTGGCACTTTTGAAAACTACCCCTACTGACTAAATCAGCGTTCGCGGACTCGGACTCGGGATCGGCAACATTGCCGGTTATTTGAGAGGAGTTTTCGGAGTACTCGGCGTTCGCGGAGACTCGACTGCGACTCGGCAACATTGCCGGTTATTTGAGAGGAGTTTTCGGAGGATGATTTTTGCCGGTTAAGCGAGAATTCCGGATATTTGGGTGCCGGATAAACAAAAGTTTCCTGTAGTTACTTGACTGAAGCTGCATATTCAGCACCACTCAATGTACAGGTTGAGTAAATAAAATGCAATCAGTACTTACGTTATTCTGAAATTGTGATTTATTTAATTGAAAATATATTGACCATATTTAATTAAGCGCAAACAATTTTCCTACATTCCTAAATGTACTGCAAGTTTAAATAAATGAGGATATATATCAGTATTACAACAGATAGGATTTTTGGGACAAAAGTATTACAGCTGTATTCTTGTGACAACGCACAATTTAGCTTTCAACTAACTTGCCATGTTATAGATTTGGCAACAAACCACAAGCAACACAAGGTATATTTCTGCAGGAAACAAAGACTTGCTGTCTGATAGAGCTGGGTTACAACAGGCAAGTTTTGGTGAATCAAAAATTAAATGTGTACAGACCATCATTTCAGTTTTATGGTACAGTATTTATACCTTGATATGACGCCCCTGGTTTAATTTCTATAGTTGTTCGACTCCATGACTCCTTCTCTACTTGTGACATTCGTTCTCGAGTCATCTGGTAGGAGTCATCAGTGGCACAAACTGTGATTTTATCCTGAATACTTCCCAGGCAGTCAAGTTGGTTTCTTTCAAAACTGGTTTAAACAACAAAAGCAAAACAAAACCGACACTCAGCAACAAATCCTTCAACAAAAGTATTGGCCCTATCCAAAATATACTATTCTTCTGTTAAACTTTTAATAAAAACAAAGAAACTATACTTTGCCACTTTTAAAATAACAATTTGTGTATATACACATACATACAGCAAAGGAAACCACACTATCAGAATATAGAAAGATCTCCAAGTGATGCAATTGCACTTCAGTCTGATCTAATATTGGATTACCGACCTTCTAGTATGGTCTTCCTCATTCTTTGACGTTCACTCCGTAATGCTCACATACAAATAATGCATTGACTACATTCAATGATAGGGACATTGTCCCTTAAACATATTCCTACTCATCTGCCAAACAGTGGGGCTACCATCATCACCTGCAGTTCATCAACCCTTCATACTAAAAGAATTAATAAAATAATTGCTGTCAGAAAAAACACAAGAAACCACAAATTCAAAAAGCTCTAATAATAGCTTGCTGAGAAGTAAACACAAGCCCCGTTAAGGTGGACCCAAGGAGGGCACGGAGTTTCCGAGCATTCCTCATGAATTTGGATACAGTCCCCACCACTTAAAACGTCCACGTTTAAACCAGGCAGTCGCATATATCGGCCAAAAAACGATAGCCATTAGCTATTTGCATTAACGTCAATTTCAAAGTTGCCGGTTATAGCATCTTAAGTTCTCCGTTTATTTCGGGCAGAAACAGCTATGCTTGCTCACCTGTGATATTGTAGGAGTGAAGAACACATGAAAAACTTGCGCATTTAAAAAAATATATATATTTATATTGAACAAAAATAAAACTTCATGCACAATAACCCCAGGAGCCGAAATGTGGTGCTCCAATTAGGTGTTTGGGTTGTTTAAATGGTTGTTCGGGTGAAGGAGTTAGATTGGTGTGTTTTTCCCTCCTCTCTGGATCTTGCAGCAATGCTCTACCTGCTAATGGCTTGTTTCTGAATGACGGGTTTTGCTCCTTGCTCCTCCAGTCTCCTGATGACTGCGGCCAGGGTGAGGTTGGGTCTAGGGTACGGTAGTCTGGAGGTTCGTTCAGGGAGCTGCGGATGCTGATGAGCGATGACAACATTCTACCAAGGGGACGGTACCACAAATAGTACTAATGTTCCCTCGAAGCTGCGCCCGTACGCAGCCGTGCAGTAATCTGCAAGGTACCGTGCAGGCCGCTCACAAGCTTTTCCATTTGAAATACCGCACATTGAAATAAAGAGGCCGCGCACAACAGTGACAATTTAGAAGGAACATTGGTAGGCTCTTACTTAATGCCATCCATACACAAGTTAAAGAAATCCCTTCATGTAACACAATTTAGGTTTAAACCAATACATGGAAGATCCCATACCTTAAAGAACTCTCACTCTATTCTTGGAGGTAGGAATTGATCACTAAAATTTGTGACTAAAGATGGGGCTGCAATCCAAATCTGATCAAAAAATTTGCCCTCTTTATGTAAAGGCTCAAGTATTAGAGTATGCATGACTGAACGTGCCCTCAGTACCATACATGGCTGAGCCCACAGGCTTAAAATCCATATGTGGGTATGGTGGCATCCTGAACCCTACATGAATTTAAAACACTCCGCTTGTATCTCAATAAATCCATCTGACACAAAAGTCTCAAGTCTGAAACTATGTCCCTAAAAAGCACAATGATATTTCACGGCTTGATCACAATTCTCATGGTTTCCAACAATGCGACAACCTGAATGGCCTCCTCTGAAACTTCCGCTGAGAACACTTACCAACCATTGATCCAGGTACAAATAGCAGTACCTTATAATGGTTCTACACTCTTATGTGGAGTTTGAGATAATTTCTGGGACTGTCCTGATCTAATTATGGGAGCACACTCCTTTCAGCTTGACTGCAGTTCCATGATCTCTTCTATGATTTGCAAAAAGGAGCCCAGAACAACTTTTGCAAATAGAAGGTAACTGGAGTGGAACCATAAGTTTCCATGCCCTATACAGCCCCAACAGGCAACAGCTTCTCAACTGCTCAGAAGATCTCATACTTGCATGTCTTCAGACTGCCTCAAGAAAATAACCTGTGAACTTGGGAGGCACTTATAAAAGAGAGGACATAGCTCTCCCTCAACATCTCTTCCACCCATTCTTCAGACAATATCTGGCAATGGAAAAACCCATGACTGCATCTGCAAAGCAAAATGCTCGAGGGACAACCCCAGGACTGTCTGCTGGCGCTTCATAAAGCTCACCATGTTCACTCTAACTTTGTTCATAAAGAGGCTGCTGCCCTTAGGAAGCTGCAGTTCTACTAGACTTCTGTTAAGTCAGAAAAAATTCTTAAACCTCGATTATTCCAATGCACTCCTGGCCAGCCTCCCAGCTTCATAAACTTCAACTCACCTAAAACTCTCCTGCCCGTATTCTATCACAAATTCCGCTCATCCATCAACCACATCCTCGCTGACCTACATTGGCTCATGTTCACCCAACACACCCTTTCTGTAACCCCTACCAGCCCTACAACCCCCCACCCCACCGCCAGTACTCCCCATCCCTCTGATTCTGGATTCTTATGCATGTCCCCCTCCTTACACCCCAGTATTGACAGCCGTGCTTTCAGCTGTCTCGGCATCTCGCTCTGGAATTCCCTCCTTAAACCCCCACCGCCGTTTCATCTCCAAGACCTTCCTTAAAACTCACTTCTTTGATCAAGCTTATGGTCACCCCCCAATATCTCCTCCTTTGGCTCATCATCCATTTTTGTCTGATTACACCTCTGCGAAGTGCCATGGGATGTATGTTAAAAGTGTTGCTGTTATTGAATTTTTTGAATTAAAAAAAGTCTCCAGATGATTTTTTCCCTGTGGGATGGGCTTTTTTTTCCATGACAATCAAGGCTGATGAATGTTTTATTTGTATGTTAAGTCTGAAAGAAAGAATAGATCATCTCTACCTCACAGGATCTCCTTCAACTTATTAAAGGCTCCATCCTGTCTACATTGCTAGAGTTAAGACAGGCCTGGGTCACATTGAGGAAATCCAGGGGTGGTTAATGCCCCTAGTGACATTTTTGACGGCGGTACAGACACCAACCCACAGAGTAACCTAATCCTGCACCATATAAATGCCTCAGTCACATGCCAGAGAAGTTATTTGCTCTGACCTATAAACAAAAAATCCTGAAACAGGTACATCCAGGTGCCCAATCGCCAGACAGATCTACCAACGGTTGTTCATCTACAGTTGTTAAGTCTAAACTACTGTTTTCCAACTTGCAGGGGTGACTCCATGCAGCAGCTTTACAAATGTTAATAGAATCTGATTCATTGCCCTAGAACATTGTTGAATGGGCTAAATAAACTTTCATGGCCCACGCTCCCATCTCCTGAGAGATGTGGTCTTGTGCCAGAGAGCTGATAGCAATCCACTGTCCATTTTACAACCTTTGCTTAGAAACTGGTTCCTCTTGGCTCCTAGGACAAAAATGATTTGGCACATTCTGCAGTCAGATACAAGGTCTATTAGGCTCTACATTGTGGAAGTGACACCCTTGGTTTGATTTGTGAGGAGATGGATAAAATGAAGGAATTACAATTTCTTGATCTAAATGGAAATGAAAAACTACTTTTGGAAGGAAACCCACGTGTCTGAAAAAAGACTTGACCAGAATATTAAATTAAATAAGGCAGATCAATGGTGAGTGAGTGAGCTGAAACCAAAGCCACCAAAAGCGGCATCTTCCAAAACCGTGCTTGCATATGTCAAGAGATCCAAAGGAAGGGCAACAGAAGCTGATTTAGGACAAGATTGGAATGTCTAAAGTTAGACACTTTAACATGCTGGCAGGCCACCAGTTGGAACAAGTATGCAGCAACCGATGCAGGTGGAAGATAATATCACAGCACTCGTTGCTACAAGAACACTGCAGTCGATACCAAGAGCGAGGACAACTGGTGACGAATCAGGTCAAAAATAATAAAACCTTTTTTAAATCTACATATATATTTAAATCTTTAGCGTGCTGTTGATCCTCTTTTCCTCTCCGGATGACCACGTGACCATGGAATTTTAGATAGTAAATCTTTGTGGAAAGCAGCAATGTTTGATCACAACCCTCTCACTAAGGCAACACTAAAAATGGCCAAAATAACTTAAATCCCATGAATACAGTGTTAAAATTAAAAGTCATAAAACAAAAACTCCAAAAGAATTTTACGGTACTTTTTTTCTCAGCTCGTTGCAACTCCAGCTAATATCCTTAATTTAATTTCTGAAGTGTTTCTGTTCTGTTTTAGTCTGGTTTCTGCTCCCATTAGACAGTAGATCCAAGCCCCATACCTTGAATACATTAAATGCTGGCAAAGACACTCCAGAAGTGCTTCAAAAATTTAAGTCAGGGACACTCAGCTGGAGTAACACACTGAGGAAAAACATACATTTTTAAGCCAAGTACCAGGTGCTGGTTGGGGGTAAGGTGGGTTGTAAGCACACATTTATATTTTGGAAAAGGTTTTTCTCCCCTCAGAGCTACCCCATGTGTCAGCATGAGGGCAGCTCCACAGCACACAGTTAGGGAGAGCACTGTTGTTGGGTGTGAGGGTGCCCTACCAGGTCTGGGGGCTGCAGGCTAGGTTCAGGGCACAGGGTGAACCCACCCTCGCCAGAGGATATTGCTCAACAGTACAACCAGAAGCAGCAGCTCTGGAGCTGGGCATCCAGCCCCCGGCAGGCAGTGTTCCAGTGTGAGCAGCAGGGCTGAACCCACCTCAACATTACCATGGTGAGTTTCTTGCACGCATCTCCTCCACAGGGATACTGCCACCTTCCTTCGCCAATCATTGCTGCTCCAAGAACCTATTGGGTGGGGTGAGCAAGGGAAGATAGAGGGAGGGAGGCAGGAAGAGACAGAACTTGTTGATAGAAGGGGAGGAAAATGTAGATATCTTACATTCCTTAGAACTGTCATGTCTAGTCAACAAAAGAGCAGAGCCATGGTACAAAATTAGGTACAGGACTAAGATCAAGTGTAGGAGTCATAGATTTAAGTGCAGGCTTCAGCCACAATGACAAAGCAAGTAAGTAACATGCTGGGGCTCAAAACAAGGCAGGGGGATCCAAACGGGCTGGGCGAGAGGGTTCACAAGACAGACAAGAATTTGATACCGAGACAATGACAGAAAATGAGTGAGCTGCACGTGCAGATACACAGACTGGGAGTCAAATAGTGTAAAACGGAGAATTACAGAATGGGAGAAAAGCAAAGTGACAGTTACAGGAAAAGTAAAGACATTTGGCATTTCTGTCCGTGAGCAACGCCACAAGAGGTTAACCTGCCCTTTTTGATGTGCAGGCAGCAAAGCAAATTAAATTAAAGGGCATCAAGCAAAAATAGGTCACCAATTGTCAAAACAAAATTACATTTGTTTAAATTAAAACAAGCAAAAACTCTCTACTATAAGTGAACAGAAACAATGAACTACAACAACTATCATAAACTCAAGAGCCCTAAAATGACACCATGGAATATCAGCAAAGATGCTAACTCAATTATTTTTAAATGGGTTAATAACTTCATTAACATTTAAAACAAATACATTAAGTGTTCATACACTTGTATCTCAATGTAATTTCAAAACCAAAGAATATTGACAAAAAATATTACAAAGGGCTGCTTTGAAGGCAATGCGAAGAGAGCAGAATGTTATTCTTGGCTGGGGAATAACAAGCTGCTGCACCCAACACACGACCAGAGGGGGATTAGCCCACCACTTCTTTTCCCCAGAATATTTTCCAGACCTGGTTCAACTCTAGCAGTGAATGAGGAAGATTGTATACTTACACAAAATAGCTTTTATACAGAGCTAAATTTAGTATAGCATTAACACAAAAGTGGCAGATCTAGTAGCAAATTATTAAAGACATAGGATGCTTTCACTGCGCTTAGTTACAAAAATACAGCATCAGCAGAGTTCAAACGTAGCATTCCCGCCTAGGAGTCAGAAGGTCATGGTTTCAAGCTCCATTCCAGGACTTGAGCACTTCAGTGCAGTACTGAGAGAGTGCTACATTATTAGAGATGCCATCTTTTGGACGAGATGTTAAACTGAGGCCTGTCTGCCTGTTCAGGTGGGTGTAAAAGATCCCAGGGCACTATTCGAAGAGGAGCAAAGTTTATTCCTCAAATCAACACCACCAAACAGATTAACTGGTCATTTTATCTTATTATGGGACCTTGCTGTGCACAAATTGGCTACTGCCTTTGCCAAGAAAACACTTCAAATTTAATTAATTGGCTGTGAAGCACTTTGGGACATTTTAAGGACGTGAAAGGTGCCATATAAATGCAAGTTCTTTCTGTCCACATGTTGCTACACAATAGTTTTTGGGGGGAGAATCACAACTGTGAACGGAATACAATTTCGTCTCTGGATACGGGGTAGGACATTTAGGACTGAGAGGAGGAGAAATTTCTTCACTCAGAGGGTGGTGAACCTGTGGAATTCTCTACCACAGAAGGCTGTGGAGGCCAAGTCACTGAATATATTTAAGGAGATAGATAGATTTCTAGACAAAAAAGGCATCAAGGGGTATGGGGAGAGAGCGGGAATGTGGTATTGAGATAGAAGATCAGCCATGATCATATTGAATGGCGGAGCAGGCTCGAAAGGCCAAATGGCCTACTCCTGTTCCTATTTTTCTATGTTTCTAATTTAATGAGGTAGAACTGTAATACATGTAAATGGTATACAATTCCAAAAAGATCCAAATTTATACATAGTTCAACTATTCCCCCTCACCTCAATCACAAACCCTCAATGGAAGCCACAAAGTGACAATTACAATCGGAATCCCACTAAAACACCACTAAAGCTGTGCCTCCAACTAATAACGAACTAAAGCAATCAAATGTTTAATATTCAATTGTGGCATTTGGAAGATGATCCTTTCTAAACACCCAGCCAATACCAAACAAAATTTAGACATGCATACAGGACCAAAAATGACAATTACCAAAGAAAGTCATGATTTCCAGCCTCAGAGATCTGCATTAAATCAACAGGCAAAAAAAGGAATGAGATTTCCACATTCTGGGTTTCATTGGGGAGAAAGGGGGGGGAAGCAAACAAGGAGAAAGACAGAATAAGCACTGGACACTGAGCACCAAGAATTGATGTGACAATGAAAGCAAAAAGAATACAAGAGGCAAAAATGTAAAAAATAAACACGGGGAGCCTGCAAAACAAACCAGTCGAAGATTTCACCCTTTTAAAACTAGTTTATAAAGTACCAACTGGAAGCTTCAGTTAATTGGCACTTACTGGAGTGATCGGTCTTGGCTCGATACACAGAAGGAACTTGGCTTGACACAATAGTGGCATATAAGATCATGCCTTAACATATACTTATTTTTTTTTTACCTAGAAACATACTGGTGGATGCAGTCAAAGCTTGCTTGAGGCTTGTCTTTGTTGTCAGTCGACAGGTAGAATGAGAAACAGCGCACACCATCATGGCAGTCTGATTTAGGAGCAGGAATTTTGATGTACTGCTATAAAAGAAAGTGACATACATGCTTCAATGACTTAAACATTTTTCATAGAAACACAATACAGCATACTTTGCAGTTACAAATGATTAAAAATAAATGCAATAGCACACGAGAAACTACTGCACGTCGCTGTGATATGGCTCAACATTTAAACAAGCCACATTCCAGCTTATACAATGGTTTAAGCAGGTATAAGTAACTGACACAAAAGAGTAAATCTTCTCAAATACTTAATTATACTTTTGTGCTGACGAATCAGCAATGCTGAGAACACGGACCATCAAGCAAACCCTCAGGCTAGTGTAACTTCAATATTTAAGCCTGCACTTCTTTAAAAAGCAAGTTTTCTCTGGGGATCAGAGCAACACAAAGATCTGAATGTTTAATACAGTAAAATAAACCTTGCTATTGTACATAGATTGTCCATACAAAACTTGCAGAATGAAGACTGAAACACCACACTGCATGTATTTAATGCAACTGACACAACTCAGCTCAATTTTAACAGCCAAGTATACTTTTGAAGGTATAAATCCAAAAGTTGTTATTCAAAGGAGCAATTTACTTGATACTATGAACTCAATGCAAGGAAGTAAATATGTTCTGTACAAATCAGAATACTTAGCAAGCACTGTAAATGGTTTTATAGCGCAGAGAATGGTAATAAATCTATAGCATACACATTCTGAGCCGCAGTGACACACAGGACTATTGTTAAAAGTCCTGCACATGTTCAGGAGTACTTTATGCAACAATTTTGTACTTGTTCACCTTTCGTCATCGTTGAGAACTATTAACCAGGGACAGAACATTTAACAAACTAGCTGAAGCGCTCAGGAACCAGATAGCGCAAGCAACAAATACTGTAATTATAACCGCAAATGACTCAACAGTGGAGAAAAATGTCTTCAAACTTCCATGTACCTCTCATGGGCAAGCTTCCACTTGCCAGTTAACATGCAAGATTCTCCTGTGCTAAGTCTTCACACATTATGATTGCACTAGCCAACTCAAACAGCTTTGATTCACAATATGCTACTTTTGCTGAACTGAAATGTTTGTATTTTAAACACTTTAGTGCAGTATTTCTAATCATTTGAATGAATGTGATTATTTTGCATTAAAAGCTATTCATTTATTGTATTTCACAGTTTAGCTCTTATAGGGTCTCAGTGAATCTTCCACAATAGTACACCTTAATTTTCCTAGTGAAGATTAAAATGCAAGGGGTTTGCTGAATTTAGGGAAAAAATCCTCTACCCACCCAACTCAAGTATGAACAGTAACCCAGTTCCAGCAAAAGGTCATCAATCTGAAACGTTAACTGTTTCTCTTCACAGATGCTGCCTGACCTGCTGAGTGTTTCTAGCATTTTTCTGTTTATATTTCAGGTATGCACAGATCTGTAAACAATCAAAATGGTCCCAATTTAAAAAAAAATAATTAACAGGGTTGAACATCTTGGCACAATGCTAAATTTATGCCATGCAACCAACGTCCATAACCCAAAATTCTGATATTGGCAGTGATTGGAATATGACTTGTATAAAAATCAAGCAACTGAGGATTAGAATTTCCCCCTGCCTGGTCTCAGCCCCAGTTTAGCTCAGACCTCAAAAGAACTGATCCAAACTCCTGGGAACTTCCAACTGGAGATCCAAAAGATGCTGTGTGATTTTTTATGAATGCATGCCAGTATCCATGTTTGAATATACAATTTGTGCTGCAACTTTCTCACAGAAACTCAAACATTCTATTTATACTCCACAATGCACAACTAATTTAAAAATGTTAACTATTCAAGTGTAAGATATTTAACGATGCTCTACCTTGCCCACACTTTAAGGCAATTCACAAGTACTTGAGGTTGGGAGCATTAGCTCCTTAATCTACTGTATTAGTGACATTTCTTAACACCTATCTGGTCCTCTAACATACAGGTGTTACTGTTAGCTGTCTCAATTAAATAGGTAGCAAATTTGAGACTTGTAAATAGTACACAAGTAGATTAACTGATTAAACTGGCCTTTTCTTGACAAACCTTCAAAGTTATTAGATTATGCCTAAAAATCTATTTACTCTAGTTGAATTCCTACAATTTTTAAAGACATATTTTGCCACCGAATCCAAGAAGACACATACAAATTTGAGAGTTACACATTGCAATCAATCCTTTGCACCCAAACCAGAAGCCTGAAAAATACGGTGGTGCATAAATTTTCCACAAGCTACAAATAAAGGGAGCAAATTGTTCTGTGTGCAGTTGTTCTCTGAAATGGGATAGACACATCCAAGTCAAGCCAAGACAATATTGTCTAGAGTTTAGAAGAATGAGAGGTGATCATAAAATTCTTAAAGGGCTTGACAGGGTAGATGCTGGGAGGATGTTTCCCCTGGCTGGGGAGTCTAGAACTAGGGGTCACAGTCTCAGAACAATGGGTTGGCCATTTAGGACTGAGAGGAGGAGAAATTTCTTCACTCAAAGGGTTGTGAATCTTTGGAATTCTCTACCCCAGAGAGCTGTGAATGTTCAGTCGTTGAGAATATTCAAGACAGAGATCGATAGATTTTGGGATACTAAGGGAATCAAGGGAGAATGCGGGAAGGTGGAGATGAGGTCGATGATCAGCAATGATCTTATTGAATGGCAGAGCAGGCTCGAACGGCCTACTCCTGCTCCTATTTCTTATGTTGGATAGCAACAATTTAATCCCAGTAAAACCAGTCTGAGCTCATCCCTAAGGATTTCTAGAATAAATTGAAAGGGGGTTGTGGGAGGGGGGGGGGGGGGGGGGGGGGGGGGGAGAGAGAGAAAGAGAAGGGGCTTCTAAAAAAATACTCCATGGTTCTAAAAATAAAATCTCAAATTACTCAATGTACTTTTCAATTACCATACTGCGATCCAACTATAGGAAACTCTATTAACCGGCACCGGCGTGGTGCCGGTTAATCAAAAAGTCCGGATAACGGAGAGTTATATCTCCCAACGTACGAGAGCCCCGTACACACTGACATGCGCCTGCATTCGGAGCTCCGTCTCCCCGGGGACCGCCAGCTGACCATCTGTCGTGTCCGCTGCCTACCCGGGCTGCACATTCCCCTCCCAATCTACATGCTCCGTTACAAGGCAAACGCCTCGGGGTTTTTTTTAAAGTTATTTTTAAAGGAGAGATGAAGGAAAACCCCGGTTACCTACTCAAGAATTTTGCCGGTTAAGAGAGATTTCCGGTTATTTGGGTGCCGGTTAAAAGAGAGTTTCCTGTATTGTTCTGCAAGTTAGAAATTTCAAAGCAATGGCTTTCTAAAAGTATATGCTCTAAATACTGGACAGAATCATTTTTCTCTGCTCCTGATTTTTTAATAACCCCATTTAAAAATAGCTTATAGGTTTTATTCCATGCTCAGCATTACGACGTGTATGCATGAACAAAGCAAGGCACAATTTCAGCAAAATATTCATGTCGGGTTAGGTGTTCGAAATAAATTCTACTATAAACAAGACCCACCCGCAGGGACTGATTTCATGCCAATATAAGCTGGCAATGTACTTGAGAAAATCTTTTCCCTGCTATATCGCACCACCACAAATGATATACTCAATATATACCATTTGCTTTTGGAATATTAATTGTACATCTTTTTGTTTTATTCATTCATGGGATGTGGGCGTCGCTGGCAAGACCAGCATTTATTACCCATCCCTAATTGCCCTCGAGAAGGTGGTGGTGAGCGGCTTTCTTGAACCGCTGCAGTCGTGTGGTGAAGGTACTCCCACAGTGCTACTAGGTAGGAAGTTCCAGGATTTTGATGCAGCGACGATGAAGGATTGGCGATATATTTCCAAGTCAGGATGGTGCGTGACTTGGAGTGGAACTTGCAGGTGGTGGTGTTCCCATGCGCCTGCTGCCCTTGTCCTTCTAGGTGGTAGAGGTCACGGGTTTGGGAGGTGCTGTCAAAGAAGACTTGGCAAGTTGCTGCAGTTTATCTTGTAGACGGTACGTCAGTGGTGGAAGGAGTGAATGTTTAAGGTGGTGGATGAGGTGCCAATCAAGCGAGTTGATTTGTCCTGGATGGTGTTGAGCTTCATGAGTGTTGTTGGAGCTGCACTCATCCAGGCAAGTGGAGAGTATTCCATCACACTCCTGACTTGTGCTTTGTAGGTGGTGGAAAGGCTTTGGGGAGTCAGGAGGTGAGACACTCGCCGCAGAATACCCAGCCTAAACAAGGTAACAGTTTGAAGCACAATTTGTGCAGCTGTACACAAGAACTTAATCAGAAAGACATCTCGGAGCCCGTTAGAGATGAGGAAATAAATACAGGGGACAGCGAGAACAGACAGAAAGAGTTAGGGACAAAGCCAAAAGGTGGTATGGTGGAGGGATTTTTAAAAGTGTATCCCAGAGGGCATCATATTGATTGAAAGAGCAGCCACCAATGGTGGAAGAGTAGATCAGTGTCAGAGAAGTGAAAGGTGCAAGCAGGGTCACTGGGCTGAAGGAAGTCACTAAGGTAGGATGGGGATGACTTTGGCAGCATTTGAAAGAGCAAGCAAGCATTCAAGAAACTATATTTGCCATTATCAACACTTCCAAAACTAAAAACCAACACTTTTTCCACACAAGACATAATTTGACTTCTTCCAACTAGCAAGACTTTCTTTAACAGTACAGAGCGCGTGGTTGGAAAAGCTCAATAACGTTGTTTAATCAGTTCATCAGCTCAGCAAGTTTTAAAAATGAACAATCTGTCTTGCTAATTGGCAACTTGAATTTTCTAGTCCTGGTTGATCTTAATGTGCAGGCTTGATCGCTGTTCTATGTTGGCCAATATCAGCTGAAGCAATAATTGGGGTGCCGCAACTGATTTGCGGGGGACACAGAAGAGGAGAAGAAACAGCCAAGGTTCCAGCTCTCAACTGCTTTCCAGTAATCCCTGATAAAAAAGTATGTGAGGATCTCAGGTGAGGCCAGGATCATGCTCAGATATGACGACCTCCCACAGTCATATAAGCCTGCTAATACTCAGTGCCTCGGTTCACATTAAAAAATAGCCACCCAGGCGATGTACCAGGGAGGTTCCTTTGCCTGGAGAAACCCTACCTAAGCAGGAGTAAATGTCTTCAGGAGGAAGAAAATTGGTATGGGGCCAGGGGGTGTAGATATATTTTTTTTTAAATTGCCGAACAAAAACAATGCTCAAATGAATTCTGACATTGATGGCAATGTTCCATCTCCAGCCCTTGTTTTCACTACCTCGTAAGTGCTGTAGAGTTGTGCTCGATGTTACGTGCATAGTAACGTTAGGTGATCACAATACTATCATGATTTTCATAATCCTCAATGCAATGTTCTGCCCCTTCAAATGCACTCAGTTTGTCCACTGATTACTCCACAAGTATTTCTGAAATTCTTTTTCTTTGTCTGCAGAACTACTTCATTATGAAAATTCACAGTAATTGGCAACTTGAATTTTCTAGTCCTGGTTGATAATGTGCAGGCTTGATCACTGTTCTGTGTTGGCCGATATCAGCTGAAGCAATAATTAGGGTGCCACAATTTTTTTGCGGGGGGTACAGAAGAAAAGTATTTTTCTGCATGTGTTAAATACAGAACCATTTTTTGGAAATTGAACGCTTTCACTTGGAAGTAAATTTAACTCAGTGTTAAAGATTAGGATCTTTGATCCACAAAGAATTACAATTTGTAGAAATATTTTAAACAGTGATGGGATGACTAGAAAAGTGAAATCTAGTGGTAACTTTTCTTCCCAATCCAAATGGAATTTTAGTGGCACTATTGTAAGATGCTATATCGTCGTTTTTTTTTGAAGAAGCAAAATGCTTGAATGGCCTCATTCTTGTTGTTACAAGCTCATGCTCTATTCTGTTTCTGCATGTCAGGTACAGCGCCACACCTCCAGGCGACTGGCTTGCATGACTTGCTGCTGTTATCAGCACAATTCCCTAGTCAGACCTGTTCTTTAAATAGCAACTGAAAGCACACCCATGGGCTTTTTTTGTTAAACAGATTAAACAAAACATCATTCCATCATAGAGGGTTTTAAACCTACTCAAATTAAAAAGTAAACATTGTGCCAGAATTTGGGCGGCAACAATTTCTGTGCTTGAGACACTTTAATCTTTCTTTTTAAACTTTTACTGAAGCTCTGTAAAGTGTGGTGCTTCTATACTTGACCTTGTATTAAAATGAAGAAAGTTGCTCCACAAAAGGCTCAGCTGATTAAGTTTGCGAGCAGCTGAGTCACACAGATCAGGGAGGTCCCAAATCCCCTGTCTATGCTGAGCTACCTGATCTCAGCCGCAACACCAGTAGGGGCATCATTATTTTCTTCTGCGCCCTGAACAGAGGAAAAAATTGTATAAATATATATATATTTTTTAAATAAGCTCGGGTTCCCACTTCGGATTACTATTACTACTTGGCCATGGTAGATTGGGAGACTACACTAAAAGGTATGAAGGTGGACATACAATGGCTAACATTCAAGGAAATAATGCATAATTTGCAACAAACATGTATTCCTCTGGGGCATAAAAACCCAAAAGGAAAAGTGATCCAACCATGGCTAACAAAAGAAATTAAAGCTAGTATTAAGTCAAAGGAGGAAGCTTATAAAGTTGCCAGAAAAAGCGGTCAGCCTGAGGATTGGGATCGTTTCAGAAATCAGCAAAGGGGACCAAGAAATTGATAAAGAAAGGGAAAATGGAATATGAGCACAAACTAGCAAAAAATATAACAGATTGTAAAAGCTTCTATAGGTATGTGAAAAGGAAAAGACTAGCGAAGGTAAATGTAGGTCCTTTACAGTCAGAGACGGGAGAATTTATAATGGGGAATGAGGAAATACTTTGTTTCTGTCTTCACGGAGGAAGACACAAAAAACCTCCCAGAAATACGAGAAAACCAAGGGTGTGATGAGAATGAGGAACTTAAAGAAATTATTAGTAAAAAAAAACAGTACTAGCAAAATTAATGGGACTAAAAGTCAACAAATTCCAACGACCGGATGACCTACATCCTAGGGTTTTGAAAGAGGTGGCCTTTGAAATAGTGGACGCATTGGTTGTCATCTTCCAAAATTCTATAGATTCTGGAACGGTTCCTGTAGATTGGAGGATAGCAAATGTAACCCCGCTATTTAAGAAAGGAGGGAGAGAGAAAACGGGGAACTACAGACCTGTTAGCCTCACATCAGTAGTTGGGAAAACGCTGGAATCTATTATAAAGGATGCAATAACTGGGCACTTAGAAACTAATAGTAAGATTGGGCAGAGTCAACATGGATTTATGAAAGGGAAATCCTGTTTGACAAACCTATTGGAGTTCTTTGAGGATGTAACTAGTGGAGTAGACAAAGGGGAACCGGTAGATGTGGTGAATCTGGATTTTCAGAAGGCCTTCGATAAGGTCCCACACAAGAGGTTGGTGAACAAAATTAGGGCACATGGAATTGGGGGTAATATAGTAGCATGGATTGAGAATTGGTTAACAGACAGAAAACAAAGAGTAGGGATAAACAGGTCTTTTTCAGGATGGCAGGCTGTGACTAGTGGGCCCCAGCTATTCACAATCTATATCAATGATTTGGATGAGGGGACTAAATGTAACATTTCCAAATTTGCTGATGGTACAAAGCTAGGTGGCAGTGTCAGTTGTGAAGAGGATGTGAAGAGGCTTCAAGGGGATCTCGACAGGCTCAGTGAGTGGGCGAGAACATGGCAGATGGAATATAATGTGAATAAATGTGAAGTTATCCACTTTGGTAGAAAAAACAGAAAGGCAGAGTATTTCCTAAATGATGAAAGATTGGGGAATGCAGATGCTCAAAGGGACCTGGGTGTCCTTGTACATGAATTACTGAAAGTGAATGTACAGGTGCAGCAAGCCATTAGGAAGGCAAATGGTATGCTGGCCTTCATTACAAGAGGATTTGAGTACAGGAGTAAAGAAGCCTTACTCCAATTATATAGGGCCTTGGTGAGACCACACCTGGAGTACGGTGTACAATTTTGGTCTCCTTACCTAAGGAAGGATATACTTGCCATAGAGGGAGTGCAACGAAGGTTCACGAGATTGATTCCTGGGATGGCGGGACTGTCGTATGAGAAGAGATTGAGTAAACTAGGCCTCTATTCTCTTGAATTCAGAAGAATGAGAGGGGATCTCATTGAAGCATACAAAATTATTACAGGGCTTGATGGGATGGATGCTGGGAGAATGTTTCCCTTAGCTGGGGAGTCTAGAACCAGAGGCCACAGTCTTAAGATAAAGGGTAGGCCATTCAGGACTGAGATGAGAAGAAATTTCTTCAGAGGGTGGTGAATCTTTGAAATTCTCTACCCCAGAGGACTGTGGAGGCTCGGTCATTGGGTATATTCAAAACCGAAGTCGATAGATTTCTAACTAGTAAGGGCATAAAGGGATATGGCGATAGGGCTGGTGAATGGAGTTGAGGCAGAAGATCAGCCATGATCTCATTGAATGGCGGAGCAGGCTCGAAGGGCCGAATGGCCTACTCCTGCTCCTATTTCTTATGTTATGTAAACCCCTGCTGTTTGTGCAGATGTCAGATGAGGATAGGATCGGTGATACCTCCTCAATTGAAGAACCTGCTGACACTCATTGTCCAGGTTCTCACATGAATAATGGCAACTCGAGTAAGATGCCTAAAGATGTGCCAATACCTGTGGAATTGCACTCAGCAAAGTGTCAAATAATTTAGGAAAAAGGAGTGGAAACATGGGGGGGGGGGGGGGGGGGGGGGGGGGGAAAGCAGTAAGAAGTTACTCAGGCCATACTCATGGTAAATTATTAAGCCTCTATAACAGGCATTGTTGGTGTCTCTGTTCTCGTCACACTCATGCCCAAGAAAGACAGGCTTCATTTTGAAAGGGCATGCTAATTTACTGAATCCAACATCCTTTTGAAATTCAAAGCAATCTGACCAGTGCACCTGTACTCCAAGTTGCCCAAGACCTACCTCAACTATTTGCCTTACTAAACAACTCAGGAAATCAGCAGTTCGCAATAAGCAAGCAGACATCACCGAATATCACAATCTGCTCACCAAAGAGGCTCATGTATGCCTGGCTGTTCCCTCCTGCCCTAGACTTACCACGGTCACCATGTGGGGATCAGCTGAAGAAAAAAAATCATCACAGGTCTTGCAGGTGTACCGAGACGAGTAGTGTGCTCAAACAGTTAAAAGAAAACACTTTTTAAGAAGTTCAGTTTTCTTAAACCTGTGAAGCAGCCAATGTTAAATTGAGGAAAGCTGTTGCACAGGGAAGTGAGCAGATGGAGAACAGGGAAGATAGCAGCAGCTGTGTCTTTATCTATCTGCTGTTTCATAGCTGACAGGTAAGCATTCAAGAGAAAAAGCTGTGCCCTTTTTAATACTAAATGAATCATGAACTAATGGCACTCATAATTAGAAGGTTTAAGAGTTATCTTTTACTTCTGAAACATCCACTTCTGCCCTAAGTCACACATTTTAGCTACTAACAACTGAAGAGCAACAACAAAAAGTTATAATTTCCATTTGCACAATTTGATGCAAGCCTGAAATGTATTTTGCAAATTTAAAACTTGCATGATATTCAGATGTGGAGAGTCGGTCCATCAGTTACAACAATACTGTGGTATTCAAGTGTCAAAACAAAGCTGGACTACATTGGGCCGGATCTGGCTGGGACAATAACGACGTATGCTGTTATTAATGTGAAAATTGACCAGCAAGTTCAGGGGAGTAAGAGATACAGCATGAGTTGCGAGTCTGCAGAACTTGCTGGTCAATTTACGCCGCTCGCTTCGCATAAAAAGCATCCTGCCGCCCCGCTATTTTCAAGAACTTGCTGGATTTGTACATTAACTGCCCATTAAACTCGCCACAGAAAGTTAAGTCTGGTATCAATAGCGCAAGTACCCTTTTAACAATGAGGTAATTGTTAATGACTGCCAATCAATCTCTCTGACCCAGAAAGTGAACAATTTAAACTGTGGAGTCTCATTCCTTCAGGTAGTGAACTGCTGTTGGAGATTTCTAAAATGTCAAATTTTTTATTTTTATTCTTACTTTTCATTTCTGTCTCTTTTTTCTCTCTTAATCCAATCTTTCTTTCCCTCTCTCGATTTCTCGTTCCGTACCCGATTTGACTCTAATTCACTATTTCCTTCTCTGTCGCACCGGTTTCTGAATCCTTAAATTTAATTGGTTTAAGAGATACACTGGTGGTCCCGACATTCACTAAAGTCGGAGATGTCCCGTTGCCCTCACCACACCGTTATCAGCTTGCACTTCCAGCAAGTTATGGCACAAAAAAAAACTGAGCTAAAGGGTGCAGGAAAAAGTCTAGCGAACAGAGTATGCCACGAGATGCCCCGCTCCAGCAAGTTCCGGGCCAATGTGATAACATTAGAACCAGACCAGCTTCTCCCTACCACAATCTGCCATGTTTTGGCACTTTACAGTAATGACACTATACTTAGTGTGGCTACGTGTACCTAACAGTGGCCATTTCATTTGTTTTCTTAGTGGTACGTAGCAGCAAGTTTGAAGAGATTTTAATCTGTTTTAAGGTCACCGATCAAAATATTCATTCTAGCTCCAACTTACTGGTGAACATATTAAAATCTGATGCCACAATAGGCCTGTGAATTTTGCAGTTGGCGCTTCAAGCTTGCTGAGGTTAAAAGCAACTCGAATTACATAATGGGGAGTACTAAGGTTTACACACAAAGTTAGAGTGTTACACCAAGCGAGTTAAAATCCAGTGTGGATGAAAATGTTTTTATGTCCGCTGGCTGTAAAGGTTTTACGCAAAGTGAGCTTGGCTAGTCATACTTAACCCTTACTGGACCATGTACAGCACAAGACAAATGCGCATGGTTCTGAAGAGGATTGCATTTGTGTGCAACCATTTCAAAACTTCCAAACTGTTTAATAGCGTTGCATTCTGCTTTAAATCCCTTGTAGGTGCAAAACATTGTTACCTAAAATTTCATAGTATACATGATGCAATGTTGTCATCTTACAAAAATCTTCTATAAACGTAATCCAAGAATAGCTTCAGGGACTCCTTTTTAAAAAAAACGTGTATAACATGAACACTACCACAATTTAAAAACAATTCTACCAGTGATTTCAGTTGGAAGAGAAAAATCAACATTAAACAGGCAGGTTTGAAAAGCTACATCTATACTGATATAATGTAAGCATATGTTGGTAATATTTTGATAAGTAACTTGTGCCTATATTAAGGATGCTATTCTTCTGTGACAGATAGTGAAATAAAACTCAATACTGCTGCAGTTCAGATCAACTGGTAAATTAGCACTCAGTAACAACTAACATGTATATAGTGCCTCTCATGCCCAAGAGACATTCAAAAGCACTTTACAGCCAATGAATTACTGTTGTAATGTAGGCAAACTACAGCAGCCAATTTGCGCACAGCTAGGTAGCACAAACAGCAATGATGTAAATAACCAGATAATCTGTTTTAGTGGTGTTGGTTAAGGGTTAAATGTTATAGGAACATAGGAACAGGAGGAGGCCATTGAGCCCCTCGAGCCATTGCCGCCATTCAATGAGATCATGGCTGATCTTCGATCTAACTCCCGCCTTTGGCCCATATCCCTTAATACCATTGGTTAACAAAAATCTATCAATCTCAGATTTAAAATTAACAGCTGACCTCACATCAATTGCCGTTTGTGGAAGTGAGTTCCAAACTTCTACAACCCTTTGTGTAGAAATATTTCCTAACTTCACTCCTGAAACGTCTGGCTCTAATTTGTAGACTATGCCCCCTAGTCCTAGAATCCCCAACCAGCAGAAAGTTTCTCTCTATCTCCCGTATCTACAACCTTTAATATCTTGAAAACCTCGATCAAATCACCCCTTAACCTTCTAAATTCTAGGGAATACAACCCTAATTTGTGCAATCTCTCCTCATAATTTAACCCTTGGAGTCTGGGTATCATTCTGGTAAACCTACGCTGCACTCCCTTCCAAGGCCAATATATCCTTGGTCGTGACACCGGAAGAACTGCCCTGCTCTTCTTCAAACAATGCCATGGGATCTTTTACATCTGCCTGATCAGGCAGATAGAGCCTCAGTCTCATCTGAAAGACAGTACCTCTGATAATACAGCACTCCTCAGTACTGCACTGAAGTGTCAGCCTGGATTATGTGCTCAGGTCTCTGCAGTAGGGTTGAACCCACAACTTTGACTCAGAAGCGAGTGCTGCCACTGAGCCAAATTAATTTGGTCGCATTTACCAATGTGTGTCCGAATAATTGCAAAGAGCTCCTGGAATGAACTCCAGCTGTATATACTATACACAGAACGGGAATGTGTTTGAAGGAAATAGCACAAGAACGGGGATCTGCCATGCTTTCCATCTAGTGATGCACACTAAGGAAATATACAAAAACTGTAAGAACAAGAATGTTATTAAAATCAGAATTTTAGCCATAGCTATTAAACCAGTATGTAAATCCAGAAACTAGTACAGCAATTTACAGTCCCACTTCACTATTAACCTTCAGTTGAATTTATTTTTTTAATAAAAGAGGTGAAAGCATTGTTTAAAACAACCGCGCACACACTGGTTACAGTGCATTTCGTAATCCTTAAATCTTTATTATATCTTTTCATTATGCAGCACATTTTTCTTTTCCATAAATATAAATCAACAGGCTTTCAAAACACATGCAAATGGAAAAGAAAAAATATGCAAGGTGATAAAATTAATGACAACTACCTTAAGTTGTCTCATGGCAAATTGGTTTGTCTCTGCTCTTAATGGTCTGTGACAAAATCCCTTTAATTAGCTGAAGTCAGCAGTGTCACTACCAGATGCAGTTGGATTTTGAGGAACCAGACAGATTCTGTGAACAATTATCTGCATCACACCTAAGCCACTGTGAAATGCAGCAGTATATTCTGATGGCAGCAATAATTAATGTTAGCATCTCCAATGTGAGTTCTAAATTCTTAACTGTTAGTAAGCCATATAATGTATTCCAGATCTGCAGAACTATTGCAGTAAACATAGTCACGCCTGAAAGGTTCTCTAATGTAGTTAATTTAGCTGTGTTAATAGCCTGAAGGGAAGTTCGGCTGTATCCTTGGTATGGTGCGCAGATAGCAGAACTGGGGCACATTGGAGGGAGGGCTCACAGTGGGGCCATGAAATTTAGCGGTCAGCTTGACTCGCTTGTAAATACTGGACTGTAACAAAATGGAGCCTAATCACATCTGAGCAAGATTGGCAAAGGATTTTCTTCAGCTTAAGACAGAAAATATATGACGAACATATTTATCAAATATAGCATTTGCTGTGCATTATTTGAAATTTACATTTTGTTTTTAAAAAACTTCCACAACTGAGCTATACAAGTCTAGGCAACGAGTAATTTTTCCATCACTTCTTTCAAACAAGTCCCAGCCCTGTTTTTTTTTTAAATCAAAAAGAATTACACTGAAGAGTTTGAGATGATTACTTTTATTCATTCATTTGTATGGCTAACTTGACATTAGGGAACTATTACCTCTGCAAGAAAATTAAAACAGTCCATGGTGTGCAATTAAGAAAAAAATCATGGGCTGAAGGGAGGGGCTCAACAACTGCAGGAGCATTTGCTCCATCACTGGTGAAAGATTCCATTGAATTTGCACAGGAGGTGAAAGCATTGTGGCACTTGGGTTACTGTGCAATTACTATTCCATAAACTTTTATTATTATACATGATTTCAGAATTAGAGCTCTCCGAACTGAGATTTTCACCTGCTCCTGAAGCTTATTCATGTATAAATCTGGAAGGATAGCTGCCAATTAATGACACAGCCGACATCTGGGTGATGAAGACAAAGGGAATGAACAGATAAAACCGTCATGTCTCCGCTGATCCCAGTAACGTGAATTTCAACGAAATTCCAAGCTGGTCTGACGAAGAAAATACAGCTGCATGTTGAATTCCAAGCAACTTTTCTCACTGAATACCCTTCTAATATGCCAGGTTGAATGGATGTCACAAAACAATTGCACACTATAGTGTGAAACTTCACTGTGTTCTAGCAAATTTGCATAGCAGTGTGAAACCTACTGCAGATGTGGAAGACAGCTCTGTCCAAATCAGAACTACTTCACTTTTCAGTGCCTTACTATTAATATAACGAAGATCAGGAATAATCCATTTGTACCTTCAGTGTTCTGCTGCTCCACACCGTCACACCCAATTGTTGACTAACGCTGCATTTACATTGGAGAACCGCAATAATGATTACTTGGATGTTTCAGAAACCACCTTGTTTGCATAGCAAGGCAGTTTCCAAAGCAGCTGGATCCACTTAAACTGCTGCGCCTTTAACTATTTCGCTGGTACATTCCTGAACATAGAGTTAAATCCAAATGAGAAACAGTTTCATTCTTTGACACATATAGGGGCATATTTTCCTGAACTTTGCCCCCCCCCCCAATGAAAGGCCCATTCTCCAGGCACAAAGGTCAGGAAAAAAGGCAACAGAGGCCCATTTGCAGTCCTCTGCCTTCTTTATGTTGTTCTGGGCTTCCAAGGCTTTCCCACCTGGAGGTCGGAGGGGGAGTCGAAGCCTGCCTGCATGTGCAACAGGTGCAGGCCCACCCCTGTAGTGTAAATGAGGCGTGAGATTATGTGCCCAGAAACCCGCCTCTTTCTCTCAGAGTTGCATCTGTGGGGCTCTCAGATGCAGGGGCACCCCACAAATAACAAACTGGGCTTCTGCTTGGAATGTCCCTTAGACTGAAGAGCTCAGGTGGACTTAAAAGATTCCATATTCGAAGAGCAGAAAGATTTCCTGCTTTCCTGGCCAACGATCTTCCCAGAACGAACTCCAAAAAACTCGAAATATCTGGTCATTGATATATTTGCTGTTGTGGGACCTTGCTGTGCTCCAATTGTCTACCACATTTGCCTACATAACTATAGCAAATGCACTTTAAAAAACATGGACTGTAAAGTGCTTTGAAGGATGCAATTAGACCTTATATAAATGTAAGTTCTTTCCTTACATGGTCTGACTGATGTTAATTAAATACTCGGTATATTATTCAAAGGTCAATTGATTTTCAGACAGGACATCAGAACCCTGGCCAAGTTTGCTGAAAGATCAATTAGCAGCTTGCTGACATTACGGCTCTGGTAATTTCTGCACATTGTAAATAGGCTGCCTTTGTTTCTTTGTACTTTTTAAGCATGACACAGAAGTACAATGGCCAGAAAATGCAATCAGGGTGTCCCAAAGCACTTCACAATCAATTAATTACTTCTGAAGCAGTTACTGTTGTGCAGTCAAATGTAGCAGCTATTTTTATGCACGCTGCCCTTGGCAAAATCATCCAAAGACATGATATCAGGTTCCACAAGTACTCTGACAACATCCAGCTCCACCTCACCACCACCGCCTGTGTTGTCAGACTGCTTGTCCAACATGAGCTGCAACGTCCTCCAATTAAACATCGGGAAGATCAAAGACACAGTCTTCAACCCCTGCCTCTTCAACCCCTGCCACAAACTCCGTTCCCTTGCCAATGTCTCAGGCTGAACTAGACTGTTCTGAACCTTGGCATCCTATGTGGCCCTGAGCCAAGTTTCCGACTCATATCCGCTCCATTGAAAAGGCCGCCTATTTCCACATCCGTAACATCGCCCGCCTCAGCCCCTACCTCAGTCCATCTGCTGCTGAAACCCTTATCCATGACGTTAATCACCTCCAGACTCAAATATTCCAATGCTCGCTTGGACGGCCTTCCATCCTCCACCCTCTAAACTTCAGCTCATCCAAAACTCTGCTATCCTATTCTGCACCAAGTCCCGCGCACCCATCACCCATCCTCACTGACAATGGCTACCAGTCCTCCAGCACTTTAAATTTAAAATTCTCAATCCCATTTTCAGTTACCTTTAAGGCCTCACTTCTCCCTACCTCAACCTCTTCCAACCATACAACCAAATCTTTGTTCCTCTGGCATCATGTGTCTCCCCTCTCTTTGCCCCACCACTAGGGTCCATACCTTCAGCCACCTAGGCGCCATGCTTTGGAATTTCCTCCCTAAACCCCTAAGCCTCACCAACTCTCCTTTAAGACCCTCTTTAAAACCCATCTCTTTGACCATGCAATTGATCACCCATCCTAATGTGTCCTTCTTTGGCTTAGCGTCTATTTTGTTTTAGTAAAAAAATGAGAAGTCGCACAACACCAGGTTATAGTCCAACAGATTTATTTAATTTTACAAGCTTTCGAAGCAGTTCGCTCCTTCGTCAGGTAAGTTAGCAATGAGAGAATCTCCCAGAATTCACAATTTAAACCCAGACAAAATCTATTCACATTATTCCCTACAACAAAGAGCACAGCCAAGACAATGAGATGTGTCCCAGGGGGTCCAACGTGTCAAACCACCTGCTGGCTGCATATCCTGTCAATTTGTGTTCTTGTGTTAGTCTTTTTAAAAAAAACACCTGGGAAGACCGGCCATGATGTCAAGTCACGTTCTGTATCGTGACATGAACCCGATATCGCGATTGAGGCCATCCTCATGAGTGCGGAACTTGGCTATCAGTTTCTGCTCTATGATTTTGCGCTGTCGTGTATCTCGAAGGCCGCCTTGTTTTAGTAATGCATTGGGCCATTTTTCTACATTAAAGACACTATATAAATGAAAGTTGCTGTTCTGAATATTTACCACCATTCAGGAAGGAAAGGCGGCTTACATTTATAAAGCACATGATCACGTCTCAAAGTGCTTCACCTGCAATTAATTACTTTTGAAGTGCACTTGACTCGTTATATAGGCAAACACTGCATTTACTGCATTGGACTGTCAGCCTAGATTAGGTGTTCAAGTCTTGGAGAGAAGCATGAACCCACAACCTTCTGAATCAAGTTCCAGACATGTTATAATCAGAATAAAGTTAGCCTGTTACTGTTAACAGTAATTTGGGAGTGCAATGGTTTGTGGAAAAGTTTGAAATGAAGCAGAACATTCCTCGTACAAAATCACAGATAAAATGATTGACACAGTTCGGAGCTATTGTAGTCACAAGACAAAACAAACAGCTGCAGATTACAATTAATATTTTTAAGAACAAGAGATTTGAGAAGAAATAACCAAGCAGAAAACATAAAGCCTCACACTGAACAGTTTCTAGAAATCCAAGACCCATGGATTAAGATTTACAAGTAACCACTAATTTGTAGGATTAGTCAGAGAAATCCTCCTCTTCTATGCTCCCAATGAATCCCTTTCCTGTTGAACATCATGAAGTCCAACCCAAACAGATCTAATATGAAAACTTTATTTCAGTATATTCTTTTGCCACTTTTTGTAGTACTAAAAGTTACTTTTCCTCCTTTTTTATCATCAATTTTCTCTTCTTCTCGGAAGGTGTTGACTCCTTGTTGGGCATTGGTTCTACAGGCATTGTTCACCTGCTGGTGCCTCACCAATGTGGTTTTTATTCTTCTGCCAGCCTCGACAGTGAATGTCTGCAGAGTGTTCATGGGAACATCACAAGCGACTCCAACTCTGTCCTCCCCCCACAACAACCACATGCAAGCACTCCCAGCAGTGATCGTTACATAGCAATCAGACTCAAGAGCCCTGACCAATGTGCCCCTCCTTAACCCAAGGTGGTTGAAGATAATTGCAGCACTCTTACAATGCCCCAGCTGAGGTCAGATAAATCAGCAGTGAGTCACAAACTGCTGATTTACTCCAGGTTTAAATAAAATCATTTAGACAGCATTTTGTCTACACTGCAACAGCCAATATGCTTTGAAACAAATTAATTAAGTGGTTGGCAAACTAGAACAATTGTTAGTCGAATGAACCAGCTGTTCACTGGATAGACTTGCTGAGCCATTGGACAAGCAACAAATGCAGGTTTTAAAAAGCTGGCATCAGAGTAAAAGATTCCAAGAAAAGCACAAAAACAAGGTTTGTTCTTTCATCACTAATCAGGCAGTTTCAGTGTTAATTGACAGATAGTTTTAACACTTCCTCTGTATTGCCATTGATGTAAAGCAAAACTATTTTCATTTTAGAGACAGCGCCATCACAAATGCAACACAAAATACTTAGGTGTATACCAGACAAATACGTAGATGTGGGTGCATTAAAACAAAATGTTTTTCCTTTGTTTCAGTGTTTTATCAGAGTTATCAAAATAAATCTCAAAATGTGCCATGCGATTGGGGGGTGGGGAGGAGGAGAATTCAACATTATTTTGACTCAACTTATTACAAAGTAGTTAACAGAATAGTTTAAACTGGAAACCCTACTCACAGTGCGGAGACCAACTAATTTTTTTTTAAAATTTTTTAAAGTGGACAATTCCAAGGAACTTTTCTCCCTACACTATCCATTGTCAACAACCACCTTTCTCTCCAGGCTTGGTCAACGTCACTCTAAAATTGGCCTTATGAATGTACAAAAGGGAATCCTGAGAATGGCTTCACCCTCCCTCTGGCCTTCCAACAGTCACATAGTTTCCATCAGGTAAGATGAAAAGGGAAAGGTAGAGGTAGATGCTTGTTGAGGAGCAGAGACTTCAGGCACCAGAACAGACTGAGTGAATGTGCATCATCCAAGGTTTAGTGAAGGTGTGAGAACTGCTCCAAGTTGCAGCTTTGTAGATACTTATGATGGACATTTAAGTCAAGGACACCTTGATATCCTTGTGAGGGAGGGGAAGAGATGAGGCAACACCATTAAATGAATAAAGCCAGATGGAACAGGATTTAAGCCTTTAATTCCTTCTTTTGGTTACAAAATTGATGGATTGTTTTTCAAATTTTATTTTGACAGAAAAATTCTTCGTTTCTCACACTGGAGGCAAGAGGGCAAAGGTAAATTGGGCATTGCCATCTAGATACTCAGAAAAAACAATCTGCTATCCAATATCTACAGTGCTTAGTAATGAAACAGGCTTTGTACTGTTTGTTTTGTAATATGCCTAGGTCAGGCAGAGCAGATCTAACTTTGCACTGGAAAGGATTATAGCTTCACTGATAGCTTGTGTACATACATCAACTTTATGTAGCAGTACGACAAACTAAAAATATCAAATCTCAAATAAATGAATGTATCTGGCACTAATAAGCTTGTTGTTACTGTCCAACATAACCAGAGTAAAATGGAAACTACAATATAGTCATTCAAAAGTTTGGTCAGTAAAACAGCAAAATAACTGGTTGGAAACCTTCCAAAAATACCTTTGAGATTAAGAATACAGTTTTTGTTTGGAGTAGATCACTAAGGTTTAATTAACAAAGTACCACAGGGCTGAATTTCTTCATCAGCTCCGCTGATAAACAAGCACAACCTGGGCAGGCACCAGTGGGAAATCGGGCAGAGAGCTGGTCTGTCGACTCACTGCCACTTCTGTGCCAGCAGGTATCTTATACGCCCACCCAAACATGGGCAGGTCTAGTAAAATGCATTGCAAGTGTGGAAATGTGACATATTTCTCTTCACATGCACCGCAGCGACACTGGGCCCTAGCAATGTCATGCCATTCTAATGTACAGCATTGCCAGGATATTGGGATGGGAGGAGGAATTTAAATGGCTCAAAGGATTGCAACCGATTTCACTTTCTCTGTCTCAATTTTTTATTTAAAAAAATGTAAGCCTCCTCTTCAGCTACAGCAGAGACCTTCCACAGTGATTTATTTCCCTCGTTCAATGGCTGACACAAGTTGGGAATCCCAGCAGACGTCTACCTAAAATATTTAAATGAACTTGGGAAATTGATGCCAGGACCAGAGGCGTGTAGCGGGGAGCCCCACCCTGCCAAAGTTATGCCACCTTTGTAGCCAATAGCAAAATTTGCTCCAACATTTCCAAGTCAAAACCCGAAAGAAAAGATAATCTTCTGTTACAGTGAAACCCACTCGAACAAAAAAACAGATTAAAAAAACTAATTTAAACATTTGCAAGGAGCTCTCCTGGCCATGATCCCTCCCTCAAACATCACCGCCAAAAACAGATTAAATGGACTTTTGTTTCATTGCTACATGGAATCCACAAGTAATCAACTACGTAGCATTTACAGCACAGAAACTGGCCATTCGGCCCAACTGGTTCTATGCCGGTGTTTATGCTCCACACGAGCCTCCTCCCACCCCTCTTCATCTCACCCTATCAGCATGTCCATCTATTCCTTTCTCCCTCATGTACTTATCTAGCTTCCCCTTAAATGCATTTAGTACCATTAAGACAATTAAAAGCAATTTTAATTAGAAAAGAATTAAGCACATTATTCCTCATCAGATCTTCCCTTCAACGAACCGCTTTTTATTAACTTTTTTAAAACAATAATTTTACTTAATGGCTATCTAATATACCCTACTCTATACTTTCTAACCACCATTCCAGTGGAAAGAGTTAAAAAAACTACACATCTTTCATCTATCTAATAAAATGTCATTTTTGCTAGAAACAAATAGCTTTCAAATCTCGTGCCTAAATGTAGATTAGCATGGTCACATCAAATTAGGAAGTACTGCTTCAGGCCAAGTCATTTTAGCCGCAACCCAGGGAGTCAAAGCACATCCAGGAGAGATAATGGTTACTGGCAGTTGTCAAATTTAAAAGCACTTTATATTTAGAAAGTTAATTCCGGATACAGGATCAATAAAAGCAATGTGCTTTGACATTTTACAGCCAAGATACAGAAATACTAAAAACCTCTAGTATATTACAATAATTTCTTTAATTCAATGCTGGGCATAGCCTGAGAAGCAATGGGTCAGGATTTTAATAAAGGTAATATAATGCACTTAACCAAAATTAATTTTGAACAGGATCCATTATATGACAAGTGTATTACAGTCTACTACTTTTAATTCAAAGTTGCTTAATTGAAATGACCTGATAATTCATTTTAAGCCCTGAATTCACACTTCGTTGTGTTATTTGCACTGCTTAACTCGAATTACTTGGTAAGTCGATTTTTAAAGTGCAAAAGTCAACTTTTGTTTCAACTGCTTTACCTGCCTGTGGAACTCTCTCTCAGGCAACGTCAGTGCCTGAAATTATTCTTACCATCAGTCTGAAAGCTCTAGGAATCTTAAAGTCCTCTTAGAATCCATACTGAAAGCAATGCCTGGTGCAAGGTGAAGGATTACTGAACAAAGCTGGAGTTACTATCCTAGGTACCCTTAACCTGCCACATCCTCAGAAGATCTGCTTTCCCTTATAGGCCTCTCCACACTATATATAGTGTTCCAACCAAGACAGTACGATAACCTGCTCACAGACCAGTGGCACATCTCATTTTTTACTCTACCTTTAGGCACTTTTACATCCAGCATCTCGAGAATGCGGTGCTCAAATGAATACCCGCAACCGCCATGTGCCACTCTTCCCCCCATTTACTTTTCTTCAAACTAACGTCTGTTGGAGGCTGGAGAGCAGTGATTGATAGTTAAAAGGGAATGCAATCCCCCTAAACACATTTTGAGGTAAATGGTGACCCAACGGTAGGACAAATGAAAATGCTGGTTTCTGATGCTGTGGGCATTGTGGAGTCCCCTGCCTTCTATTAGATGTCAGCCTTAGCTCAGTGTAGCACTCTCGTCTCTGAGCCAAAAGGTGGGGGGAGGGGGGGGCAATTTTCTCTGAATATTTTAGGCGCTAAAGAGCCTCCGAGGTGGCCAAGATGGGGGTCTTGAGCTGCAACGTCGGTTTAGCCCACGTTTAGCGCAGGGCTCCATCTTGGTAAAGGAGTTGAAGTGTGCGCTAGGAACAGCCGCCCAGAGGATCGTTAAGGGGCTGACTGGCACGTAAATTGCCTGTTAGCGCTCATTAAAGAGGCTGCACGGCATTTTGGTGGCTAGCAACTGAACCAACGCCGTTTCCTAACTGCTCCCACACCTCGACAAAGGCCAGTTGCTGTCTGACAGCCGCAAGAGCCGACTCAAGTGACACCACTATGAGAAAAAAATGTATGAAACATTGAGGGAGTAGAAATGAGGTACACTGCACACAGGCAAGCACAGGCACACATGTAGTCCGACCCAACATCACTGACAGGCAGGCATGTTCATTTGCCTCCCTCTGCTCACTTAGTTCCCAATGTTGTTCGCCTCTCCACTTGATGCTCTACCATCCCCTGCCTTCTGATGGTCCACCTCTCCCCACCACCACCAATCCGATTTCTGATCATCAGACTCACCCCATCTGCAATAATTGGGAGTCTGCCATGCTGTAATTTCGAGCCAAGACCTCTGCAGAAACAGTGTGGACGAAAGTTCTTTTTCAGGTAACGGAGTCTCCAAAGCATCAAAATCAGCTAATCTAAATCTCGTCTGCTTCTGTAAGTCAGGTAGATGTTAAAAAAATCCCACGGCACTGTTCAAAGTAGAACACGGTCCAGATAAGTTTTTGCAGTGTCCTGGCCAACTTTTCTCTCTCAAGCAACATCACCAAAAACAAATTAATGAGCCACTCAGCTTATGTTTGTGGAATCTTGCTGGCGCAAAAAGGCAGCAGTACTCGCCTACATAAAAATCAGTATACTTCAAAGTAATTAATTCTACGGCAATGTGCTTTGGAGCATTTCTGAGTCGTGATAGACACTTCACATTCTCTCTTTTCATTGCAACACGCTGATGTTATGTATTACATTGTGCTGCATGCAATCTGAATTAACTGAGCTCATTTTACCATTACCAAATTCATCAAAATTAGCACAGCAGAAAAACCTAAATTTGAGGGTGAATTACTGAAAACACTTAAGGACAGTACTTACCCCCTGGTTTCCCTGGAAGCAGATTACTGGCTGATTTGGTAAGGAAGCCTAGGAAAGAAAATACATTTTAGTTTGAGGAATGCAAGGTGATTTACAGGACAAATCCATATTTGTAGACTTGTATATATTAATTTATCAAATACATGTAATGTTCTGATTTAATAAGATGCATATCTAGGAATTCTTAAAATAAGCTTTTACATACACGATAAAAATGTGATCAGATGTCTATTTGTTGAAGCAAATACCAGTAGAAAAATCATTCATTTCGAACACTTTTTAGGAATAGGAAAAATTTATTAGGCACAACGACCTTCCCTACTCACCACATCCCTTCTCTCTCCAGAAACGCATTCAATTCTCTCTTGAACCCATTTCTACTGTCCACTTCAATAGCCTTCCCTGGTAATTCAATTCTACAACTCTATCTAATCTTTGGCCAATAAAGTTCCACAAGACAATCCTTCATACTCCTAGTTTTTAAACTTATGTACCCTGGTATTTGGACCCTCCACTCGAGTGAACAATTTGCTTGGAAACATTTTATCCTTTATAATGCTGAAAACTAATCAACTCACCTTGAAGTCTCCCATTTCCCCTAACAAATCTAAACTTTCCTCAAAATCTATCTGTAGACCAACACAGTACATATTAAGACCATAGATATTAGCAAAATGCTCCATACACTGGTACTGCTCCATTGCTGCAGATGAGCACCTACATTAAACATAAACATTACAAACCTATTCAGTGAAAATGGCTTTTATATAACAAAGTCCTGGCATGCCTTAGCACTTCTAATGCATCAGCATACAACACAGAGGTGCTGGTTTGGAATCATACGTAACCAGATCATGGACAGACTATAGCAGCTAAGTTAATGGTAAAATGTCTATTAATTTTTCTAAAGGCATATATTGAGAGGGTTCTTTGTAAACTCATCAAATTATTTTTAAAATGGAGTTGTAGCATTTGTATTGTTAGTGAACAAGTTGAGTTGGAGCAATTAATTTCAAATGACTTAATCATTTTGGCATAAGCCATCCTATCATCCTATGCATACTTGAAAAGTTATGCAATCTTGACTAATTAGTTTATACTTTTAGTTTTGAGAATACATTTCAAAAATTAGGAGTAAAAAGCTATTTTTCATTCATTGCCTTATCAGGAAGAGAAATGAAGATGGGCTGGACCTTGTAAAGTTCCAGTCCACACCCACTGCAGTACACAACTTAACAACCAAACCCTCAGAACCATCCTCTGGTTCAGGACTAAATGGGAACAGCTGGCCAAAGAGATTACCTGTATTACAAATATAGTTCCAGCCTACTGTACATAGGATTAAAAAAATGGCTCAATTAGAACCAATTTGTGATGTTCAATATATATATATATCAACCAATGTTTTGGACTGTTACAATAAACAAAGGGTTCCTTGGGATATTGAGCTTTTTACTTCATAAACTCTTCAAATGGTATGAACGGTTGAGGCATGAATATTGCTCAGAGAACGTCCTTCTTTACTTCAAAGAGGGAGATGTGGTTTCATTTTATCATCATCTGAAAGGCAGCACTCCTGACAATCCAGCTCGCCGTCAGCACTACATTAAGCCTTGTACATTGTCTATGGAAGGAGGGGGATTTAATGGCCACAGTGCCTTTTCTGTTCAATGTTTTCTATACTTTATGCAATAAAACAAACTACACTGGCTCTGTATTTACAATCCATCCTTTAGATGAAGTGTTCTGGCAGTTTAAATCAACATTAAAACACCCCATAACAAAGGACAGAAAGTCTTGCCCAACATTCCTCCCTCAAGTGACACCACCAAAAGGATTAACTCGTCATTCATCTCATGCTAGTCTGTCACAAACGGGATGCCGTATTTTCCTACGTCACAACCACTGCACTCCAAAACAAGTACTTATTTGTGTGAAATGCTAGAGATGTTTTGACAGGCTTAAAACTATTAAATTCCTATCTAAATTCCAGTCTTTACATTCAGAATAGATCATGATTTGTTCAATGAACAGTTTGTGTTTCTCACCTGGACTAGTGTAAGTAAACTAATACATCAAAGCAGTTTTTCAAGAATTCAGAAAAAAAGTTTTCTTTTACTGATGTCCATTGAGCATTTTTTTCCACAAGAAAATACAGCACCAACGGTTAATTTTAGTTTCCATCCTTCTGCATACAAAGGTTACCGCAATTAAAGTCAGACAAAAACAAACCTGGGTTCTTAGCCGCAAAATATGTATCTGGAAGAGCAGATTAAAATCTGTGATTCAAACAATGGAACATTTTCTGGCACAGTATGCAGAATATTTGCCTATTGCATGCACTAAAAATACAATTGAAGTGTCCTGCAGGAACATGTGGAGTTGCAGATCCAGAGACTAACAAAAGAATTAGGGCCGGAATTCTCAACATATTCTGCAACTGTAATATGTTATTTAGTGTTACGGTTTCAAACCAATGAAAATATCGCCTGCCTGTTAAAACAAACATGCCCAGTACTGCAATAAATTGACAAGAACAAACTGGCAGGCAAAGGGTCAACAGATGCTCGAGTCCCACCATCTACTGCAGCTGGACATCAGCCAGTTTCCAAACCGAGTACAGGAAACTCTTTATTAACCGGCACCGACAGGACCGGCGTGGTGCCGGTTAATCAAAAAGTCCGGATAACGGAGAGTTATATCTCCCAACGTACGAGAGCCCCGTACACATTGACATGCGCCTGCATTCGGAGCTCCATCTCCCCGGGGACCGCCAGCTGACCATCTGTCGTGTCCGCTGCCTACCCGGGCTGCACATTCCCCTCCCAATCTACACGCTCCGTTACAAGGCAAACGCCTCGGGTTTTTTTTAAAGTTAATTTTAAACGAGAGATGAAGGAAAACCCCGGTTACCTACTCAAGAATTTTGCCGGTTAAGAGAGATTTCCGGATATTTGGGTGCCAGTTAATAAAGAGTTTCCTGTATTTCAATGTGAACTCCTTCATGTCTTTCGCACACACACATAGTAATATCAATATTCTGTCAAGCTCCTGTGTAAAGCAGTGATTGATTATAGGGAATTTATACTAATTAGGACTACTATTTGAAGTAAATTGATCCTAAGTGTTTTTTCTCTCATATTCAGTTTCATCCACAAGAGAGAGCAAAGCCCTTGATAGTATTTTAGCTCAAAATAAGCCAACAGGGGAACTTTTAATTGAGTGGGAGAGAAGGAGAGAAACGTTCAAAACTGTCAACACTTAGACTGTCAGGTTCAAACTCTGGTTGAATCCAACAGTCTCTCTATACTGAAGACTGTTGTATCCCAATTTATGGCATTACTACTGACACTTAAGCTGTGTAGGTGTATCATTGTACATCCACATGGTGACAAGAGACCAGCTGAAGAGGTGCAGAAGAGATTAAAGACACACCTGTCAGGCGATTATA
>CM059446.1:36461343-36503768 GCA_030390025.1 Squalus acanthias | reverse complement strand
TCCCCCTCCTCCGCTCCCCCTCCCTCCTCCCCTCCTCCCTTCAGTTAGGAAGGCAAATGGTATGTTGGCCTTCATTGCAAGATGATTTGAGTACAGGAGCAAGGATGTCTTACTACAGTTGTACAGGGCCTTGGTGAGACCACACCTGGAGTACTGTGTGCAGTTTTGGTCTCCTTACCTAAGAAAGGATATACTTGCCATAGAGGGTGTGCAGCAAAGGTTCACGAGACTGATTCCTGGGATGGCAGGACTGTCGAAAGAGGATAGGTTGGGTCGACTAGGCTTGTATTCACTAGAGTATAGAAGAATGAGAGGGGATCTCATTTAAACGTATAAAATTCTGACAGGGCTAGACAGACTGGATGCAGGGAGGATGTTTCCCCTGGCTGGGGGGTCTAGAACGAGGGGTCACAGTCTCAGGATACGGGGTAGGACATTTAGACTGAGATGAGGAGAAATCTCTTCACTCAGAGGGTGGTGAACCTGTGGAATTCTCTACCACAGAAGGCCGTGGAGGCCAAGTCACTGAATATATTTAAGAAGGAGATAGATAGATTTCTAGACACAAAAGGAATCAAGGGGTATGGGGAGAGAGCGGGAATATGGTATTGAGACAGAGGATCAGCCATGATCACATTGAATGGCGGAGCAGGCTCGAAGGGCCGAATGGCCTACTCCTGCTCCTATTTTTCTATGTTCTACGTTTGGCAGCATGGTCTGGTACCATCATCTTTTCTTAGTTTCATCTTTCTTTCTTTACCAAATATCTCTGAACCAGTTTGTAGTGTATTTGAGCAGAACTTGTTGGTAAATGCAGATGGAGTATAATGTGGGGAAATGTGGGTTATTCACTTTGGGAGGAAGAATAGAAAAATTTTAAATGGTGAGAAACTATTGGTGTTCGGAATGATTTGGGTGTCATTGTACACGAAACACAGAAAGTTAACGTGCAGGTACAGCAAGCAATTAGGAAGGCAAATGGTATGTTGGCCTTTATTGCAAGGGGGTTGGAGTACAAGAGTATGGAAGTCTTGGTGCAATTTTGGAGAGACCACACCTGGAGTACTGTGTACAGTTTTGGTCTCTGTACCTAAGGAAGGATATACTTGCCTTGGAGGTGGTGCAACAAAGGTTCACTAGATTGATTCCTGGGATGAGAGGGTTGTCCTATGAGGAGAGATTGAGTAGAGATTGGGCCGATACTCTCTGCAGTTTAGAAGGATGAGAGGTGGTCTCTATGGGAATGATGGCATAGTGGCTAGTAATTCAGAAGGCCTGGACTGATGATCCAGAGACATGAGTTCAAATCCCACCAGCTGGGGAATTTAAATTCAGTTAATTAAATAAATCTGGAATAAGAAGCTAGCATCAGTAATGGTGACCATGAAACTACTGGATTGTTGTAAAAACCTATATGTCCCACTAATGTCCTTTAGGGAAGGAAACCTGCCGTCCTTACCCGGTCTGGCCTATATGTGACTTCAGACCCACAGCAATGTGGTTGACTCTTAACTGCCCCTCTGAAATGGCCCAGCAAGTCACCCAGTTGTCAAGAAGGTGCCTCACCACCACCTTCTCAAGGGCAATTAGGGATGGGCAATAACTTGCCAGTGACGCCCACATCCCATGAATTAATCAAAAAAATTGAAACATATAAGATTCTGAGAGGGCTTGACATGATAGATGCTCTTAATATAAACAAATAAAAGAACAGCAATCAATGAAAACAACTGGAATACATTACAAAGTATTAAGATTGCATTTTGAGATATGACATTGTTTAAAGTTTTATTTATCACACATTGAACACACCTTAAGCAACTCTTTAATACAGTAAACCCAAATTTTGTTTTTCCAGGCAAAATTACCTCAGGAAAAAATGAAGAGATTATATGCTTCACCTCAACTTGGATGTTTTGGAGAAGACACAGTTTACAATCCAGCTGACAATGCATGACTGGCCAATCCTATTGACAATCCGTGAATGGCCAATCCTATTGGCAATCCGTGAATGGCCAATCCTATTGGCAATCCGTGAATGGCCAATCCTATTGACAATCCGTGAATGGCCAATCCTATTGGCAATCCGTGAATGGCCAATCCTATTGACAATCTGTGAATGGCCAATCCTATTGACAATCCGTGAATGGCCAATCCTATTGGCAATCCGTGAATGGCCAATCCTATTGGCAATCCGTGAATGGCCAATCCTATTGACAATCATAAACATTTCTAGAAGTTTTATGCATAGGTGCATGCTGGGTGCTTTAGCCTGCTGGACGGAGTCTCTTCAGCTAACAGCCATGGGTCTGGGAAAGTGATTCAGGCTTCTAACACGGGCACAGGCCTCTGATGTAGTTTGAAAGCACTGTTTTGGTTTTCCAAACACAGTAATGCCTATTGTAAAGTTAGATTTAATCTTGTAATTTTTTTTGTCTTTATTACAAAACAAATAATTATTGCTTAGCTTAGTGGTGGAAATCAGGTGGCAGCTGAAAGGAATTTAAAAACTATTTGGAAGCAATTTGAATGGTTCAGTTCCTCCATTCTTTTATTTGTAAATGTTGCCGACTACATGTGCTTGATCTTTATATTCATTGTCCTTAGTCTTTCCTCATTGGTAGTTTACCAGTACTGATCCTCACTTTGAATTTATACATTCCCTACATCCCCAGTTGTGATTTGTTGCTCTTTAATGAAGATGTAGTCCATAATTTCAGTCAGCCGTTGAATTTCACCTAAAGTGGATGAGGCTTTGGTTGACGCACGTAAATAGGGATTCTACCACATTTCTGGCGATGTAACGGAATGGGAGCAGCTCCGAGGAGATCCCGGCACAAGGTTTTGTGCAGTTTGTTAACCCCTGCCCCTGTAAGTAGATGTATAACTCCATCCAACAGTGGCTGCGTTCACTGTCTGTGCACATGTAAGGGTAATTTTCCCAAGCTGGCATAGTACTCTGCCCACAAGTACGTGACAGAAACTCACGTGCAGTGTGACCACGATGTATCAATACCCACTGGCGGTGGGCGAGGTACTTCGCTGCTAACGTGAAGTTACCCCAATCTATCCCATAATACCAACCTTGTCCAGGTTTCAGGCCTTTGGGCCAAACCTTTGAACCAAATCGGAGAAAAAAGTTCCATTGCTGCAGAGGTTAAGATGAGACGATTGTGTTTCTAAATGTGTTCTTTTAAAAACTAAAATTAAGAGGAAAGCCCATGGATGCCTGTGTTGGCGACAGTGAGAGAGAACAACAGATTGGCAATTCTTTGTAACTTGTACTCAAGGAAATGGCTTGCACGGTTATGAGGAAAACTAGATCCTTGAGATGCTAATAATTGAATATGCATAGAATAAACCGAATGCCCAAGAGGTTACAATGAGCTCCAGATATCTATTCACCCATAACAGCATCAACAACAACAATATAGGCCGAGATTTTCCGGGGGGGTCAGCAGGCGCGATCGGTGGCGGGTTGGGTGGGGAAGTGTTTTTTCTCCCCAGTGGGTCGGGACCCCTCTGTGAACCCGCCGCCATGCGCCTTTCCCCGATGTTGGGTCTGTCAGCGCTGAGCAGACCCGACACACAGCAGTGGGGGAACCCAATTCAGGTAATTATGACCTTGTTTAGAGATCATTAAGAACACATTTGAGCTCACCTTTTGATTTTATGTGCTCGCCCATGGGGTCCTCGCTGCTCGGGGATCACGTCTGTCAAGCTGAGGCAGGAGGTCAGTGGCCATTGAATCAGCTATAATAAAAAAATAAAAACAGAAAATGCTGGAAACACTCAGCAGGTCAGGCAGCATCTGTGGAGAGAGAAACAGAGTTCACGTTTCAGGTCGATGACCCTTCGTCAGAACTGGCCTGTTGAGTTGACAGCTTCAAATGTAAAGTAAAAGCTCCCACCTTACAGAGATATCTTCCTTCAGCCACAAGCTCTTCCTCACTGCATTTCCACAACAGATTCAGCATGCTGCAAATCTTTACACAAGTCTCCATCCAGTCTGACATCATTACCTCTCTCACCATTGACAGATCGCTTCTGTCATCTCTACTTCACCTGCCATCTATTCCATCAGCATGGGTGCCCTTTATACTCTCTCACCTTGGTCCTCAGAATCCCACCATGATCAGCCCCAACACCAGCAGCACCAACAACAAAACCAACCTTCTCCGCAATCAACTGATGCTGCACAGGACACAGGGCATCAGCACCCAACCACATTGCTGCCTGGGAGGCCAGGGATGGCCTCACCATGGCCAGATTTACTTCACTTGACGCTGCACACCCTCGCTGCCACATGATGCACCAGGTTGGCACCACCCCACACCAACACCATAAAGCATCCCTACAATGCCCAAGCCATTCCTTTCACACTCATCACCATTGCGGGGGGTATCGTTATGTCTCACCATTCACTGCAACTCACTAAAGCACTTCCAAGGGTGCACACAAATCTGTCCAAGGACGCAAAGTGTTGAAAATAAAGATTTCAATGTTTGACACCACATTAACAGGAACTTTACATGAACATTGGATAAAACACCCAAGTGCCTACCCTTGCGTGTTGTTAGTTGGTATGATTGCACTAGGATGAGGGTGAGTGTGAGGGGTGGCTAGTGAGATGAGGAAGTGATAATGTAGATACAGAGGGATGGGTGGAGGTGCAAGGTAAGTTGGTGTGAGTAAGGATGTGCAGGAGTAGGGTAGGGAAGGTAGAGTGATGGGGATGTGATGAGTGGCACAGCAGGAGGGTATGAAACAGGAAATCAGAGGTGCGTGCAAAAAAGGCACGGCAGTTATCATGGGTGACTTTAATATGCATATAGATTGGGCTACTCAAACTGGAAGCAATACGGTGGAGGAGGATTTCCTGGAGTGTTTAAGGGATGGTTTCCTAAACCAATATGTTGAGGAACCAACTAGAGGGGAGGCCATCCTGGACTGGGTGTTGTGTAATGAGGAAGGACTAATCAGCAATCTTGTGGTGCGAGGCCCCCTGGGGAAGAGTGACCATAGTATGGTGGAGTTCTACATTAGGATGGAGAAGGAAACAGTTAAGTCAGAGACCATGGTCCAGAACTTAAATAAGGGCAACTTTGAGGGTATGAGGCGTGAATTGGCGAGGTTAAATTGGCAAGCGATATTTAAGGGGCTATCAGTGGAAGGGCAATGGCAGACATTTAGAGATCGCATGGATGAACTACAACAATTGTACATCCCGGTCTGGCGTAAAAATAAAAAAGGGAAGGTGGCTCAACCATGGCTAACAAGGGAAATCAGGGATAGTATTAAAACCAAGGAAGTTGCATACAAATTGGCCAGAAGTAGCAGCAAACCCGGGGACTGGGAGAACTTCAAAACTCAGCAGAGGAGGATGAAGGGTTTGATTAGGGCAGGGAAAATAAAATATGAAAGGAAGCTTGCGGAGAACATTAAAATGGACTGCAAAAGCTTCTATAAATATGTAAAAAGAAAGAGGTTAGTAAAAACAAACGTAGGTCCCCTGCAGTCGGAAACAGGGGAAGTCGTAATGGGGAACAAGGAAATGGCTTATCAATTGAACAAGTACTTTGGTTCAGTGTTTACTGTGGAGGACACACACAACCTGCCGGAAATAAAAGGGGTCAGAGGATCTGGTAAGAGGGAGGAGCTGAGGGAAATCCTTATTAGTCGGGAAAAGGTATTGGGGAAATTGATGGGACTGAAGGCTGAAAAATCCCCGGGGCCTGATGGTCTGCATCCCAGAGTACTTAAGGAGGTGGCCTTGGAAATAGTGGATGCATTGACGATCATTTTCCAACATTCCTTAGACTCTGGATCAGTTCCGATGGAGTGGAGAGTGGCCAATGTAACCCCTCTTTTTAAAAAAGGAGGGAGGGAGAAAGCAGGGAATTATAGACCGGTCAGCCTGACATCGGTCGTGGGTAAAATGATGGAAGCAATTATTAAAGATGTCATAACAGACCATTTGGAAAGTGGCGACATGATAGGTCCAAGTCAGCATGGATTTGTGAAAGGGAAATCATGCTTGACAAATCTTCTGGAATTTTTTGAGAATGTTTCCAATAGGGTGGACAGGGGGGAACCAGTAGATGTGGTGTATTTAGACTTTCAGAAGGCCTTCGACAAGGTCCCACACAAGAGATTGGTGAGCAAAGTTAAAGCACATGGGATTGGGGGTAATGTGTTGACGTGGATTGAGAACTGGTTGGCACACAGGAAACAAAGAGTAGGAGTAAATGGATACTTTTCAGAATGGCAGGCAGTGACCAGCGGGGTACCGCAGGGTTCGGTGCTGGGACCCCAGCTGTTTACATTATATATTAATGATTTGGACGAAGGGATTAAATGTAATATCTCCAAATTTGCGGATGACACTAAATTGGGAGGCAGTGTGAACAATGAGGAGGATGCTAGGAGGCTACAGAGTGACTTGGACAGGTTGGGTGAATGGGCAAATGTATGGCAGATGAAGTACAATGTGGATAAATGTGAGGTTATCCACTTTGGTGGTAAAAATAGAGAGGCGGACTATTACCTGAATGGTGGCAGATTAGGGAAAGGGGAGGTGCAACGAGACCTGGGCGTCATGGTACATCAGTCACTGAAGGTGGGAATGCAAGTGCAGCAGGCAGTCAAGAAAGCAAACGGAATGATGGCCTTCATAGTTAGGGGATTTGAGTACAGGAGTAGGGAGGTGATGCTACAGTTGTACAGGGCCTTGGTGAGGCCACACCTGGAGTATTGTGCGCAGTTTTGGTCTCTTAACTTAAGGAAGGACATTCTTGCTATTGAGGGAGTGCAGCGAAGGTTCACTAGATTGATTCCTGGGATGGCCGGACTGACATATCAAGAAAGATTGGGTCAACTGAACTTGTATCCTCTGGAGTTCAGAAGAATGAGGGGGGATCTTATAGAGACATTTAAAATCCTGACTGGTTTAGACAAATTAGATGCGGGCAGAATGTTCCCAATGTTAGGGAAAACTAGAACCAGGGGTCACAGTCTAAGGATTAAGGGGAAGCCATTTAAGACTGAGCTGAGGAGGAACTTCTTCACCCAGAGAGTGGTGAATCTATGGAATTCTCTTCCACAGAAGGTTGTTGAGGCCAGTTCGCTAAATATATTCAAAAGGGAGTTAGATATAACACTCACAACTAGGGGGATCAAGGGGTATGGCGAGAAAGCAGGAAAGGGATACTGAGGTAGCATGTTCAGCCATGAACGCATTGAATGGCGGTGCAGGCTCGAAGGACCGAATGGTCTACTCCTGTACCTATTTTCTATGTTTCTATGTTTCTATGAGGTCGAGTGTCGCTTTGTACTAACGTTTCGTAATCTACTGAGATCATTGAACCGTTTGCGGCACTGCACCCAGGTCCTCCTGACCACATCCCTGCTTGTGCCCTCCTCTGCAATGTGCAGCTAGGCTGTGTTGATCTTCTGGGGAGGTCTCTTCCGCGTATGGGAAGGGAAGAGAACCTCCCTGCGTGCTGTGACTCCCTCCATAAGCATATGGAGGGAGTCATGGGAGAGCCTGGGTGCAGCTCTGTGCCTTTGTGCAGTGCTTGTCAGTGTTTGCAGCACCTGAATTCTCTAGAACACTGACAGCACAACTGTCAAACTCAATGTGGCCGTGGTCCCTTTAAGGAAACCAGCTGATGGCACGTCATCAAATGACATCGCCAGACCCGCTTCCTCTAATTGGCCGAGAAGCGCGCTGGGTGGGCTTAACAAGCCCCATCAGGGGAAAATCATTTCACAGAGCGGGATGGATCCAGCAGCGGGGTCGGGACCCGCCACCGACGTCACCCACCATGGACTCACCGAGGTTAGCAAAATCACGGTCACAGTGTTTTTAACGTAGAAAAGTGTCCCAATGAGCTTCACTGAAATTTGAAGATAGTAGACGCAGATCCAAAGCAGGAGAGATTACGACAGGTGACTGAAAGCTTGATGAAAGAGGTTGCTTTTAAAAAGGGTCTTAAAGGAGGAGAGGCAAGTGGAGAGGCAGAAAGGTTTAGGGAGGGAATTCCTGAGAGTGCAACCTAAGCAGCTGTAGGCACAGCTGTCAATGGTGGGGGAGAAGGAAGTACAATTCCATTACACTTGTACAATGGCAAAATACTGCGGATGCTGGAAATCTGAAATAACAACAGAAAATGCTGGAAACACGCAGCAGGCCAGGCAGCATCCGTGGAGAGAGAAACAGAGTTAACGTTTCAGGTCTGGGACCCTTCATCAGAACTGGAAAAAGTTAGGGATGTAACAGGTTTGAAGCAGGTGCAGAGGCAGGGGAGGGAGAGGGGGAGGGGAGGAAGGAACTAAAGGGACGGTCTGTGCTAGGATGGAAGGCAGGAGAGATTAAGGAGGCTAAATTCGGTTGATTTGAGCCTCCCGGTAGCGCCCTAAGAGATGACATCATCGCCGTGCGCAGCGCCCCGATTGCGCCCCGGCTGTAATATTGGGTGGCGCCCCCCGCCTTACCACCGGACGCTATGTCCGACGGGGTCAGGGGGGCCTACCTGCGGCCGGGGCGGCGCTAGTTAAAGGGGAGATGGCGGGCGGCCATTTTTGTTGCTGGCCGCCTGCCAGCACTTGCCCCCGTTGCTGTCCCCGGCCCCCGTGAAGCCTCCCCGCGGGGTGCCGGCTGCTCTCCGTGAGCCCGGCACTCCTCTTGAGTGTCGGGCTCATTTGCCGGCACTCCCAATCCCTGGTGGCCCAGCTGGGCGGCGGGACGCGCTGTACCAAGCCCCTCCCCTTTAATAGGAGGAAGGCCTGCAGTACCGCGGCACGTAGCACCGCGATATTGGCTCGCAGCGCCCCAAGAGGGACGCGGGGCGCTTCCAGTAGCGCCCCTCCTCCCTCTCGGGGCGCTACCTGGGAAAATCGTCCACGGGGGCGCTAACTTTTTCAGGGCGCTACCCAGTTTTTACCCCTATATGTTGCAAATGGGGATGGCCGCCTGAAAAAATGGGGGCAGGGGTTATAGTCTGAAATTGTTGAACTCAATGTTGAGTCCAGAAGGCTGTAAAAGTGCCTAATCGAAAGATGAGGTGCTGTTCCTCGAGCTTACATTGAGCTTCATTGGAACAGTGTAAGAGGCCAAGGACAGAGAGGTCAGAGTGGGAATGGAGCGGAGAATTAAAGTGACAAACCACCGGAAGCTCGGGGTCACCCTTACGGACTGAACGGAGGTGTTTCTCTCTCCACGGATGCTACCTGGCCTGCTGAGTGTTTCCAGCATTTTCTGTTGTTATTCCATTATACTTGTGTTGGTTTGTTTGGGTTCCTATGTACTTGACAGAAGACTTTTGTAGCTCATTGTGACCACGACGATTTCCTATTTGCATAGAGTTGATGTATATTTTAATATTGTCATTCTTTTCAAAATCTGTAGATGGATCATCTGAAAAGGTGGCTTGTCATCATCAAAGTGAAATCAAAGTGGTAATTTTTCTGCGTGTATTTATTTTAATTGTGCTGCTGAACCATCTCTTGTTCCTCTTCAGCCAAAGGACATTCACTTTGATTTTCTCGAGTGATTGTTTGATGAATGCTAGGTTAGCAATGTTACTTTTGGAGAAAAATAAACCCTTCACCTGCAGGCTGAACAAAACACGTTAGTTACAATTATCTCAAAAAAACTCTTGATACCCTAGAAAGCAGCAAAAAAGGACCATAGAAATACTTTGGTAAGTGATACTTTTGCCAGTGGCTCAGTGGGTAGCACACTCGCCTCTGAGTCAGAAGGTTGTGGGTTCAAGTCCCACTCCACGGACTTTAGCACAGTAATCTAGGCTGACACTCCAGGGGAGTGCTGAGGGAGTGCTGCACTTTCGGAGGTGCCGTTTTTCGGATGCGACATTAAACCGAGGCCCCGTCTGCTCTCTTGGGCGGACGTAAAAGATCCAAGGCACTATTTCGAAGAAGAGCAGGGGAGTTATCCCCGGTGTCCTGGGGCCAATATTTATCCCTCAATCAACATCATTAAAAACAGATTATCTGGTCATTATCACATTGCTGTTTGTGGGAGCTTGCTGTGCGCAAATTGGCTGCTGCGTTTCCCACATTACAACAGTGACTACACTCCAAAATACTTCATTGGCTGTAAAGTGCTTTGAGGCATCCGGTGGTCGTGAAAGGCGCTATATAAATGCAAGTTTTTCTTTTTTTCTTTTGATTTCTTCATTCCTGTAAGTGTGAAAGCATCTTTACGATGTGATGGCTCTTGATTGGCTAATAGGAACAGAGGAATTGCTAGACGAAAGAAGACCGAAGTCCATCTAGTTCGCCTTCTACCATCCTGGTAATCACATGATACAACAATAATGGAGTTATCATGGCAACTGATCTCTATCAATGAGTCAACAACTGACCCAGACACGAGGCGAGCAAAACCCCAGTGGTGGAGAGCTTTGGGAACCATTGGTCCAAAGTCCCCTGTTCCTCCCAAGCACGCTACACTCACCACCCGTCATGCCTCAAATGACGCATATAATTATCCAAAGTATTACTTTCTGAAAGAAATCTATCGAATTTACATTTGAATGAATCAACACTAACTGCTTTCCCCCGTCTCCCTCGGGAGCCTGTTGCGTCGTTTGATCACTTGCTCACTGTTTCCGCAAATTGATCTAAGATTTGTTTCGATAAATTCAACAATTTTCCCCTCTGCCTTCTTGTCCTAAGGGGTCGAGGAGTTTCGGGAGGCTGGAACTCCTGGTCCATTTCTTTCCAATAACGCTTATCATCATAAGGACAGAGCTAAACAGATAACTGGGGTTGAGGGGGGGAAGGGTTAATATGGTGGAGCCACCCAAGAGCAAGTCATTGTGGGTTTATGTTTACGGGAAGAAAAATTAACTTCACCTGCTAACGCGATAATCTGTGGATGTTTCAAAAAAGTTTTTCTCCTGTTTAAGGTAAGGTCATACATATATGTATTGTAAAAAATGAATGTTATTTAACAATGTGGATTGATGAATGAATGGATATATAAATAGGCTGATAGACAGAAAACTGCATGAAATCATGTTCTATTAAATTGTTTAGCTGAACTTTGAAAGACCTAACAATGACATGTGACACAGTTAGGATTCAACAGCAGAGTGGGAAACAATCTAATCCTGTTTGGCAGAAATGCACTTTTGCAACAACAGATACTTTTCAACACAAGCGATGGATGACAGCAACTATCAGATGACCCAGTTTCCACTGATCTTCTCTCAACTGTTCACTACTGCACCACTGAAAGTCTATTCCTTATTTGTTCCTGCCCTGTATATTTGTACAAAAGTGCACGCACCAAACATGTTTTCGTGGTTACATTGTGTGGCCTTAGGTTCCATTTTTTTTTTACAGTTTAGAAGTTGGAGGATTCAGAGCCTTCCCTGGATCGGTGCTGATTCCTACTCTTCTCGTTGTGTGAACCGAAGGGAAAAATATAGCGCAGGGTATCCAGCTCCTGATTGCTATACGCTGTCCCTGCTGCAAGTGTCTGGTAAAACTCACTTGAACAGAGCACTCGAGGCCTGCCAGTAACTGTGGAACCGTGTCCCAACAAGAGCAACCTCAACAACAACAACAACAACAACTTGTGTTTCTATAGCGCCTTTAACGTAGTAAAACGTCCCAAGGCGCTTCGGGGAGCAAGAGAGGACATTTGGGGGTGGAGAGAATGGAAAACAAAAACTTCTTAAAAAGAACAAGGCCATTTTTGGATTGTTACCTGAAGGGTGACTCTATATCAGTCCCCAAATTAAAGGGCACTGTAACTATGGAATGACCAACAGGATATTCAGCTAGGTGCTGGAATTGGGACTGAAAAGGACCTCTCGTCTGTTATGAAGTTTGATGTGAGAAGTCGCACAACACCAGGTTATAGTCCAACAGCTTTATTTGAAATCACAAGCTTTCGGAGCGCTGCTCCTTCGTCAGGTGTCACCTGACTTCTCACATTTGTCCACCCCAGTCCAACACCGGCATCTCCACATCATGAAGTTTGATGTTATAGAGTTTACGATGCTGAAGAGAATTATTGATCCCAAGCTAAAGCTGCAGACAGATCAGGCAACACATTAGGAGCATATCCGTAATGAAACGTGTTAGTAGTGACATACAAAGACGATGCAGTGGCTGGATAAGTAGCTGACTCGTGTTCCCACCATCTTGTTCCAGTTTTGTTTCAGGACTCTCCATGCGTGCTCACAGCCATCTGGGTCCTGCTGAATTGATAGATGATAGCCTTTAACTCCGGGGCTTGATCACGTGATTTTCCAAAGCTGCTTTCATTAGCCTGAACCAAACACAAAGTAACCCTTGTAATCTGGTACTGAGAAGCTTTAACACAGAGCTCGTTATGCCAGGGATGTTGTCAGTTTATCAGGTCTTATTAAACAGTGTAGAATAGGCAAAGAATAGACAGGTGAACGAACACAGGCAGGACTTCCAGGCATGTGCTGGGAGTGAGACTGAAAACTAGACCTACATCTCAGTGTAAGAAAGAAAGAATGACTTGCATTTTGTCAAAAGCCTCACAAAGTTCACAGAATTTATTCTAAACCCAGCAGATCTCCCATGACGTTGCTCTGAGGATATGCTGAAGTGTGACAGCGGGTGTGTGACAGATAAACTGTGACAGGAAGTAATTGTGACACTTACAGGAAGTATGTGCTATGCATTAGACCTTTAATATAATCGTGATATTTCAATCAGTACCTAGCCCGATTTCCTGGCTTTTTCCGTTGATATGGCACTATTTGCCTTGAAAGCCTATTTTGAATGAGCTGAAATCAAGCTCCATTGTACTAAGTTTGTGAGCTTGTGGTTCTGGTGCAGCCTATTGTTTGAGGGGATTTTATTGATTTTAAAGGATTGAGAAGTCAGAAGTGTCCAAATGGGGAGCACTGATCTCGCCCCCCCAAATTTCTGCTCTCGACTCCTGTCGAACGAAACTCTTAGCTGAGAGGGCAGTCTTGCAATTTCAGGGCTCACATTGTAATTGGAGCTGGTGAGACAGTGCAGGCTTTGAATGTTTCTCCCTGTCTCCCACTTTTCACAGTACCTTTTTCATTGGTTTCAATAGTTTGTGGTCTTTTTTTTAATTACATTTTCATTTGGAAAATGAAAATTGATGAAGATGTACAACGGGCGGTTGATCCGATATCGTCCGATTTACACTATCGGCAAGAGTAAGAATTACAAAGTATTACAAAGTAGTTACAGCACAGAGACAGGCCATTCGGCCCAACAGGTCCATGCCGGTGTTTAGGCTCCACCCAAGCCTCCTCCCACCCACCTTCGGCTAACCCCATCAACATAAGGAGGACGCAAAGAGGCTGCAGAGAGATAGACAGGTTGACTGAGTGGGCAAGAACATGGCGAATGGAATACAATGTGGGGAAGTGTGAAGTTATCCAGTTTGGTAGGAAAAACAAAAAAACAGAATATTTTTTGAATGGTGAGAGACTGGGAAATGTTTGCATTCAGAGGGACCTGGGTGTCCTTGTACATGAATCACAGAACAGTTAACATGCAGGTACAGCAAGCAATTAGGAAAGCAAATGGTATGTCAGCTTTTGTTACAAAGGGATTAGAGTATAAGAGTAAAGAAGTCTTACTACAATTATACAGGGCATTGGTGAGGCCACACCTGGAGTACTGTGTAAAGTTCTGGTCCCCTTACCTAAGAAAAGACATTCTTGCCTTAGAGGGAGTGCAGCGAAGGTTCACTAGACCGGTTCCTGGAATGAGGGGATTGCCCTATGAGGAGAGATTGAGTAGACTAGGCCTATATTCCTTAGAGTTTAGAAGAATGAGAGTTGATCTAATTGAAACATATAAAATTCTTAATGGGCTTGACAGGGTTAATGCTGAGAAAATGTTGCCCCTGGCTGGGGAATCTAGAACATGGGATCACAATCTCAGAATAAGGGGTCAGCCATTTAGGACTGAGATGAGGAGAAATTTCTTCACTCAAAGGTGTAAGTGGTTTTCTCGGGCACACCGAAAACACACCTCTTACTACAAGTTCTGGACGATAGGGATTATATGGACAGATCAGACTCGGACACCCGTTTGAGCTCAACTGTATAGTGTTTAATAGGATTAACAATAACACTCGTAACAGTACAAAACTGATTGCCCGTTGTCTTGCTTGCAGCTTCTTCCTGTACGTCTCGCTCCTGGTTCCGTACCGCCGACGCGGTATCCAAGTTCCAGTTTGAGTCGAGGTCCGTTGATGAGGGATGAAGAGCAGCGCTCAGCTTCTGCCGGTGTTCCGTCGAGCCGAGCCCCACTCGGGAGACTCGCTGTAGATTGATGCCGAGGAGAAGAGAGAGAGAGAGCAGCCCCCGAACGGCTCCTGATATACCCAAAACCCATCGCCTTTTTTCCTCCCGCCAATACTGATCGATGTATTGACTCAGGTGATCTGTCTGGACCCCCTGTGGCCTGGAGTGGCTCATGACCTTTGAAATCCTTGTGAAAAATGATATTCCGTTTCCCCGCTCCCAGGCCTGGCACCTGGAGAGACAATGAGTGCTGATTACTGGATGTCTGTCGTTTCCTGAGTTGATGGCCCCCATTAGCAGGTAATGGGTTTCAATCTCAAACCGAACTGGCTTATCTCCTGGAAGACAATGGCCTGGCCATCTCCTGCCTTCCACCAGTTTCAGTTGGGACTGTGCTTTATTGATGTGTCTCTGAGTTACCTCTCGGGGTATTGTTCCCAGTAATCATGTTAGATGGTGATGACGTCAATCGGCCTGGGTTCCCTTCCACCCAGCCTGTCAGTGTGAGATGGCCGTTTGTCTATGAATGCACCTTAGTCAGGTTGGCCTGGCTTGCAATCCTATTCCCTAAGCCACTCCCACAAGCTTGCCCAACAGTACAGTTCTTTCTTGGGGTTTTGGATATAAAATATGATTCATAAAAATGGCCAGAAAGCTGGTGCTACAAAGATTGTGAATCTTTGGAATTCTCTACCCCAGAGAGCTGTGGATGCTCAGTCGTTGAGTATATTCAAGACAGAGGCCGATACATTTTTGGGAACTAAGGGAATTAAAGGATATGGGGATAGTGCGGGAAGGTGGAGTTGAGGTAGAAGATCAGCTATGATCTTGCTGAATGGCGGAGCAGGCTCGAAGCGCCAAATGGCCGACTCCAGCCCTTATTTCTTATGTTCTTATGTTCTTATATCCCTCTATTCCCTTCTCCCTCATGTGTTTATCTAGCTTCCCCTTGAATGCATCTCTGCTATTCGCCTCAATCACACCATGTGGTAGCGAGTTCCACATTCTAACCACTCTCTGGGTAACATTACCCCTAACATGTGTAACTTGAGTATTGTTGTGGTTGGTGTTGTTGGTTGTTTTACATGTGTTAGTTACAGATTTGATTGTTGTAGCAACACTGGGCAGCTAATAATTTAAGACATTCTTTCAATGTCAGTGATTTACCGTAAGCTTTGGAAAATGATTGGCAAGAACATGATGAGGGCTGAGAATGCACAAGCCCCATCCACCTGGTAAAGGAAGAATTTGGTTTTCCACGTATCAGGCTGCTCCTCCTATCTCGAGGAACAGCACCTCATCTTTTGATTAGGCACTTTACAGCCTTCTGGACTCAACATCGAGTTCAACAATTTCAGACCATAACCTCGACCCCTATCATTTTTTCTCTCTCTCTCACATGGCAGCTGTCAATCATTCTGCCAGTGCCATTTACACTTCATTTAGACTCATCTTTTGTTTCTTAACTTGTCCCATTACCATCTCCTTTCATCTGGCACCATTATTCCTTTTGTCTCTTAATCTCTTCTGCCTTCCATCCTATCACAGACCTTCCCTATTGTTCTTTCCTCCCCTCCCCCCTCTCTCTGCCCCTGCACTTGCTGAAAACCTGTTCCATCTCCAACTTTTTCCAGTTCTGACAAAGGGTCATCGACCTGAAACGTTAGCTCTGTTTCTCTCTCCACAGATGCTGCCTGACTGGCTGAGTATTTCCAGCATTTTCTGCTTTTATTTCAGATTTCCAGCATCTGCAGTATTTTGCTTTTGTGCTCCTCCTATCTACCTGTTTCAGAACTGCCAATAACTGGCAGTAACTGTCCCATTCTCCATGGGTAAATGATGCTTGGTCCATCGCAGATACTCAGGTAATGGAAGTTCCTCCTATTCCCAATGGATCTTCTGGTTGCTGGTGTGTGACTCCCGCTGCTTGAGGGATTAAATTCTTTCAGCACATTTATAAAGCTCTGGTGGCATTAGGTTCAACATATGCCTGCTGACACTGAAAATCACGTACAAGCATTTTACCTGCATTTCTCTCCTAGCTCCATGAGGTTTATTCACTTCTAATCACTGGAGGTCCACTAGGTGGGAAAATTCACCCCATAATTTCACTTCAGAGGAGATTCTTTTACGCAGCGGATGGTTATGATCTGGAATGCGCTGCCTGAAAGGGCGGTGGAAGCAAATTCAATAGTAACTTTCAAAAGGGAATTGGATAAATACTTGAGATGGAAAAGTTTGCAGGGCTGTGGGGATAGAGCGGGGGATTGGGATTAATTGGATCGCTCTTTCAAAGAGCCACCACAGGCACAATGGGCCGAATGGCCTCCTTCTGTGCGGTAAGATTCTACGGCCTGGAAATTCGGGTGGATTGCGCCACCTGTTACCACCATGAAATGGCGAAAAAATGGCGGCCGGCGCTCTTCCGTCAGCTGGTGGCAGGTCCCGCTGCGGCCGCCATTCTTGGAGGTCAACAGCGCTGCCGTTGCCTGCCGCCAGCGAAAATATTTTAATGAGTTGGAGCATGACGTCATTCGGCGTGCAACGCCAAGTTGACGCCAGTTCATCCATTTTGGAGTTCTCCACTCGCATTGCCTAAACTGCGCCAGTGAGTGCTGCCGTTAAAAGGTGCTCCAGCAGCATGAACGGCCATGAGGAGTCTGGCAGGAGCTACAAGGCTGGACGCTGACAAGTGGAAAACACCTCACACAATAGCAAAATACTGCAGATACTGGAAAACTGAAATAACAACAGAAAGCGCTGGAAAAACTCAGCAGGCCAGGCAACATCCGTGGAGAGAGAAACAGAGTTAACGTTTCAGGTCGAAGACCCTTCGTCAGAACTGAGAAAAAAGCAGGAAATGAAACAGATGAAAAAGCAAGTTTGGAGGCTGGGGGGAGGGAATAAAAGAACAAAAGGGGGAGGTCTGTGAGAAGTAAAGAGACATTAAGAGATACTCAAGGCGAGACGAGATGGTAATAGGACAGGTTAAGAAACAAAAGATGGCTCTAGAAGTGTGAAATGCGCTGGCAGAATGAAAGACAGAATGAAACACACCTCAGATGGATGCCGGAACTTCAAACGTCTCCTTTGCCAAGCTTCTTCTTTTAAGCTTTCGTTTACTGCCCATCAGTGGCGGTGGGGTGGCAGGGGTAGCGGGGGGGGGGGGGGGGGGCATTTTTTGGCAGCTTTCCAGGAGGCCTACAGTGTTTGAGGGTCAGTAAATCAATGGGTGAACTCCATTGCAATGATTGAAGATGATCTGTGATAAGATCTCTTTTCTCTGCATTCATGTCATAAACTATTAAAAAAATCGACAAACATCGGGTGGCAGCTAATATTTTTGGAGCAGGTACGGCAACTGTTTGGGTCGCTCCTTTCTTCCCCACTGCCCTACACTGCAAGCGGGAAACAGAGGCGACCTTTGGCCTCCTTCAGAGATTAGCGTTGCAGAGAGCGCGTCACACTAGCAAATCACCGCCACGCTGATGTTAATGAGCAGGCAGTACCAAGATGCCAGTACTGCCTGCGTTCTCTTGGCCGGCGGCCGTTATCCTTGGCCACCAATGTTACCGGCAGGTTTCTGGCGTTCCTCAATTTCTAGGCCTACGATTCTATAATAGGGCATTGGTTCATCTCTCCATAATCATCAGCTCTGACTGGGCTCGGTAAACCCAATAGTCATTTTGAGTGGTGCAGTGCGCTGCCATTCTGAGATTTGTCACGATCCAACTTACAGAACAATCCCGCGATGATGCCTCAGTCTCCCTGCTAGCGTAGCTTGTGGTCTGTACAACTGGCATGGCAGGGAGGGTGTCGATTGACTTGTGGTTCACAATTTTGCACACAGCCACTCAGGCTGGGCTGTAAGGCACACTTGGTCACCGTGTGGAGCCTGTAGGTAGTCTGCCTGTGACTGGCATGGCCGGGGAACAGTCGAGGCTGATCTCTCTGCCAGGAAGAGTCAGCATCCATTTGCATTGGAGCCATGTGCGGTGATGGAGACAGTATAATGCGGCAGAGGGTGAGGGAGGCCCTTCCTTTAAAATGAGAATAGATATGTCTGTAATGCAGAAGGAAACAATATTAACCTGGCTTTAACTCAAGCTTGCTGTCGATAAAGAAAATTGGAGAGACCTGATGCTGGCGGAGTTCGGTCTGACAGTGCGGGTACAATGTGCCTTAGTGCTGCTCTCTCAATGTTTCATGCAAGTCAGTGCCTAAATATACAGTACTGTGCCGAGGGAGGAAGTCAGGAGGATTCACTTGCTAGGACCTAGCGTCCATGATAAGAGAGCCCTCTTCTGGTAACAATAAAATGAGCATTATGAAAGTTTAAGGCCTTGTAATTTATCCATGGGATACTAATGTACAAATTCTTAAAGAAAGAAAAAAAAGACTTTAATTTATATAGCACCTTTCACAAAGCGCTTTACAACCAATGAAGTACCTTTGAAGTGTAGGCACAGTTGTAATGTAGGAAACGCGGTAGCCAATTTGCACACAGCAAGCTCCCACAAACAGCAATGAAATAAATGACCAGACCATCTGCTTTATGTGATATCTTGAGACACAGCATATATATACACAACACAACACGGCTTCTGGTAAGAATTGTACTGCACATGCCTTTATTATTATATACATCAGTAGTCCACCAGGTGGCTCTATTACACTTCTCCCTCCTTATTGAAGAAGTTAATCATTGCAAATAATAATTGTACATGACTTGCATGGTATACACAACTCTTGGTATACATTTCTCAAATGGAACCCATTTTATGTTTCCAAATTCTACTCTAGAATTCTGTAACACAAACAAAAGATATGAACTTATTTTCCATATTTACAGATTAAACTTAACTACTGGTTTTCTGTTTCGAAGAGCAGAACAGAACTTTCAGATCTTGTTGAAGGACTTTGATTCATTCTAGGCTGAGCCTGCGGAGAATTTTTCTCCAAGGGCTGATCTTGATCTACATTTGGACTCTACACTTTCAAGCTGTTTGTCTGCCTGACTCGGGCTCAGACTTAAATTCTGATTTTGTCTTTGACTTTTTTCTGGTAAGTCTGATGTAGGATTTGCTACTGGTACTCTACTTGTAACAGGACTCTCTGACTCATCAGAATAAATTGAATCATCCCAGCTTTCAACTCCTTCCACATCTGTAGGTAAGATATGATCAATGTGAACAAACCTAACCTTTCCATGATCAAACATCTTGACCAAATATGTGCGAGGGCCACACATCTTCACTACTCTTCCTAGTAACCACTTCAACCATTTATGGTGATGGTTCTTCACTCTAACCTTCTGGTTCAACTTCACACTTCTCTCTCCTTATTGGGTGTAACTTGTGATGGGGATGGCAACCTGGACATAGCATCAGCATTACTGTGATCAGCTGTTTGTCTGTACTCAATGTCATATGTATACGCTGACAAAATCAAAGCCCATCTCTGCATTCGGGCTGCAGCTAAGGTTGGAACTGGGGACTTTGGATGGTGGATTGCTGTCAGGGGCTTATGGTCAGTAACTGTGGTAAACTTACGACCAAACAAGTATTTGTGAAACTTCTTGACCCCAAAAATCAATGACAAAGCTTCCCTTTCGATCTGCGCATAATTCCACTCACTGGCACTGAGAGTGCGTGAAGCAAAAGCAATTGGTCTCTCCTCCCCACTATCTAGTACATGAGAGATCACTGCCCCAACTCAGTACGGAGAGGCGTCACACGCTAGCTTGATCTCCTTAGATACATCATAGTGAACTAACATGGTACTCTCTACTAACTGGCTTTTACACTCTTTGAATGCTGTGTCGCATTCTTTTGACCACTTCCAAGGGACCTGTTTTCTCAGCAGCTCATTCAGTGGATGTAACAATGTAGCCAAGTTTGGGAGGAACTTTCCGTAATAATCCAAAAGACCCAAAAATGATCGAAGTTCAGAGACATTCTTGGGAGTGGGTGCATTTCTGATTGCATCCAGCTTTCCCTTGGTTGGATGTAAACCATCTTTGTCTCTCTGTGCCCATAGTACTCATGATGTGGAGATGCCGGCGTTGGACTGGGGTGGACAAAAATGAGAAGTCGCACAACACCAGGTTATAGTCCAACAGATTTATTTAATTTTACAAGCTTTCGGAGCAGTTCGCTCCTTCGCCATAGTACTCCACTGAGTTTTGAAACAATTCACACTTGTGAGCTGTCACTCGTACTCTGTGCTTCTCTAGCCGTTTGAGCACTTCATCCAACACCTCATCATGGATTTGCCTGTTTGGTGCTGAAATGAGTATGTCATCCAAATAACACACTACCCCTTCAATCCCTTGAAAAATTTGGTTCATCACCCCCTGGAATATGTCGGGGGCAGAAGGCACTCCAAATGGTAGCTGTTTGTTAGATCTAACTTCGAAAAGATCTGGCCACCTGTCGGCGTTGTGAACAAATCTTCCACATTTGGCAATGTTTTGGGTAGATTACACTCTAGAACCTGGTTTACGGTTACCCTATAATCACCACACAACCTTACCTTACCATCTGACTTAGGTACAACAACAATGGGTGTAGCCCAATTACTCAGATCTACCTTAGAGATAATGGGGGAAAATTGAGTCACGCCCCCTTTGGGGCGCTAACTTCGCTGGGGTGCTACTTTTAGCGTCCCGAAAAAATTAGCGCCCCCGCGGCCAAAATTCATCAGTAGCGCCCCAAGAGGGAAGCGGGGTGCTACTGGAAGCGCCCCGCCTCCGTCTTGGGGCGCTGCGAGGGAATATCACGGCGCTACGTGCTGCGGTATTGCAGGCCTTCCTCCCCTTCTTAAAGGGGAGGGGCCTTGCGCAGTGCGACCCGGGGCCCAGCTGGACCACCAGGATCTGGGTGCTGGCAAAAGAGCCCGGCACTCAAGAGAAGTGCCGGGCTCATGGAGCGCAGCCGGCACTCCGCGGAGGGGGGTTGCTCAGGAGGCCAGGGACGGCAACGGAGGCAGGTGCTGGCAGGCGGCCAGCAACAAAAATAGCCGCCCGGCACCTCACCTTTAATTAGCGCCGCCCCAGCTGCAGGTAGACCCCCTTACCCCGTCAGACATAGCATCCGGCAGTAAGTCAGGGGGCGCTACCGAAGATCGCGGCCGGGGCGCGAGTGGGGCGCTGCGCACGGCAATGACGTCATTGCCGGCAGCACAGCGCCACGGGGCGCTAACGGTTACCGCCGCCGCTAACCTCCCGCTGAATTTCGCAGGAGGCACAAAGCAACCGAATTTCTCCCCCAGTGGGCCCGAAATTCGCGCTGGGTACTCACCCGTAGACCCAACAAAAGTGCCGGTTTCGCGCATGCACTGCGCATACGCTGGAAACCGGAACTTCCGTTCCCCTGAAGGAAGGGGTTCGGAGGTCAAACGCGTGTGCCGGAGAGGCAGCGTGTACGCCTGGAACTTCCGGGTTTTTTTCAGGTTTCTCCGTGAGGGTAAGTCCCTAGCAGCTGCGCGTTGAAAAAGCAGGCGCAAGGCCTGCTTTTAACAAGGTAAGTGGTGAATTAAGTAAAATTTAAACTTTTTTTCCACAGGTTTATCTTTTTTAAATACTTTAAAGAAAGGTAAGTTTATGTTTAGCCCCATTAAAAACTGTAAGTAATTTTTTCAAAAATTAAAATTTTTGCTTAAAATAGTTAATTTATGTAATTTATAGTTATTTTAAAAATGTGATTTTTTTTTTTTGAAATTTATTTGAAGTTTTAGTTAGGTTTTGGGGCCAATCTCTATTCATAGATTTGACAGGTCTTCCTGTCCCTCCGTCGGTTGGCAGGATTATCCTCCAACAAAAATTTCAGCTAGGGAATCCGCAATCGCATCCTCATCGCCAATTCTGTGATATCTTGAGACACAGGGCTCATGGAAATGGGGGTAATATACCAGCATGGATTGAGGGTTGGTTAACGGACAGAAAACAGAGAGTAGGAATAAATGGGTCATTTTCGGGTTGGCAGACTATAACTAGTGGGGTACCGCAAGGATCAGCGCTTGGGCCTCAGCTATTCACAAACTACATCAATGATTTGGAAGAGGGGACCAAATGTAATATATCCAAGTTTGCTGATAATACAGAGCTGGGTGGGAATGTAAGTTGTGAGGAGGATGCAAGGAGGCTTCAAGGTGAGTGGGCAAGAACATGGCAAATGGAATATAATGTGGAGAAATGTGAAGTTATCCACTTTGGTGGGAAAAATAGAAAAGCAGAGTAATTTTTAAATGGTGAGAGATTGGGAAATGTTGGTGTTCAGAGGGACCTGGGTGTCCTTGTACACGAAACACTGAAAGTTAACATGCAGGTACAGCAAGCAATTAGGAAAGCAAATGGTATGTTGGCCTTTATTGCAAGAGGATACTGCAATTATATAGAGCCCTGGTGAGACCACACCTGGAGTATTGTGTACAGTTTTGGTCTCCTTACCTAAGGATGGGTATACTTGCCATAGAGGGAGTGCAACGAAGGTTCAACAGACTGATTCCTGGGATGGGGGGATTGTCCTATGAGGACAGATTGAGCAGACTAGGCCTATATTCTCTAGAGTTTAGAAGAATGAGAGCTAATCTCATTGAAACATGCAAAATTCTTACAGGACTTGACAGGGTAGATACAGGGAGGATGTTTCCCCTGGCTGGGGCGTCTAGAACCAGGGGTCACAGTCTTAGAATAAGGGGTTGGCCATTTAGGACTGAGATAAGGAGATATTTCTTCACTCAGAGGGTGGTGAATCTTTGGAATTCTCTACCCCAGAGGGCTGTGGAGGCTCAGTCATTGAGTATATTCAAGACAGAGATCGATAGATTTTTGAATATTAAGGGAATCAAGGGATATGGGGATAGTGCAGGAAAGTGGAGATGAGGTAGAAGATCAGCCATGATCTTATTGAATGGCGGATCAGGCTCGAAGGGCCAAATGGCCTATTCCTGCTCCTATTTCTTATGTTCTTATGTTCATATGTTCGTATAGCATATATATACAACAGCACAACATGGTAAGAACTGTACTGCATATGGCTTTATTAATATATACATCACTAGTCCACCAAGTGGCTCTATTACACTTTAGGTGTTGATTGAGGGCTAGATTTTGGCCAGGACACCAGAGAGAACTCCTCTGCTCTTCTTCGAAATAGTGCCATGGGAACATTTACTTCCACCTGAGAGAGCAGACGTTTAACATTTCATCCGAAAGATGGCATCTCTGACAGTGTGGCACTGCCTCAGTACTGCACTGGAGTGTCAGCCTAGATAGGTTAATATATTAATTTAAATAAATGGGCTAATGCCTCTGCTAAAATAGTGGAAAGAGGAATTTTAGACAAATATGTTAACAGTTTGTACATTTGTATTCCACAGCGGGACTTCAGGGCCTAAGAGTTTTCTGAACGGTTGCTTATTTGTGTAAATTTTAAATAGGAAAAAGTACTTCAGATAAAGTGCTCATTAAATCTGCTCCCAGGAAAAGCACTTAAATGCACTGGGGGGGATTCACGCAGCACAAGTGAACAGGAGCGGGTGAAGGTGGCAAGGAAGGCTGAGGGAGGAGCTAACTGGAGGGCTAGTTCACAACTGGGCTCTACTGAAGGGGACGGAGATGCTGATTTCAGAGGCCCAGCCTTTAAAAGAAAGACGATTTTCCGTGCACCAGCATTTGCTCAATGCATTGGACTGGCTGCCAGGAGGACAGAAGGAAGAAGAAGAACAAAAATAACAACAACTTGCATTTTTATAGTGCCTTTGGAATCCTAGGGGGAAAATTTCAGTTGGTTGCGCCTCCCGTTAGCGCCTTAAGAGGGCGCTAATGGGGCGCAAAGCAACTAGCGCCCGCGCGCGGCGATGTTTGCGCTGCTCGCGAAATTAACTAGACATTTTGCGGCGGCACTAAACACTACCGCCACGATCTCCTGCGCCGGCAGATCGTGACGTCAGTCGAGTGCGCAACGCCCCAGTAGCGCCCCGGAGCAGATATTGAGTGGCGCCCCCTGCCTTACCGCCTGTCGCTAGCAACGACAGGTTGAGGGGAGCGTTTTGCAGTCAGGAAGGGACTGGGGGAGCGTTATTTAAAGGCGAACGCTTCCTGCCTTTTTTTGTTGGTGACATTTTTGCATCACGTATTCTGAGAGAGAGAGACTTCTGGAGAGATTCAACGCTGTGTGAAGGAGTTTTGGGTACTGAGCAGCACTTTGCAGGTTCATTTTGATTTGCCCTTCCTTGCATCTATTTAGAAGAGACTGTGGGAGCTGCACTCTGAGCTCTTTCCCTGGTTCTCTCCATTGTTCTTTCCAGCAGATTTGATGTACAGGTCTCTCCAGGCCGAGATTCAAGGTTGCAATGAGCAGGATGTGGATGGAGAGCAAGATCAACCCTCCCCTTTAAGAACTGGCCGGCGCCATTGTGTCTCTGTTCCATTGCTGACTGACATCACATGAGCTTCGCCAGCGCTCTGAGGTAGCACCTCGCTCCTCGGCCTTTGCGCCTTAAGACAGGTGTGAAGCGCCTGATTTAGCGCTCCAATCACCTCCAGGGGCGATAAAAGCCAAGTTTGCAGTCGGAGGCGATAATTAGCGCCAGACGCTAATCTTTGCGCCCGGCCGATAATTGTGCCCCAAATGGGGCGATACTGAATTTTTCCCCCCTAGAATCATACAGCACAGAAGGAGGCCATTCGGCCCATTGTGCCTGTGCCAGCTCTTTGGTAGAGCGATCCAATTAGTCCCACTCCCCTGCTCTCTCCCCATAGCCCTGTGAATTTTTTCCCTTCAAGTATTTACCCACTTCTCTTTTGAACGTTACATAGAAAAAAACATCCCAAGATGCTTTACAGCGGCGTAAAGAAAATTGGACAATGCGCCAAAGGAGGAGATGTTCATGTCGTATCGTATGGTGGCCTTCACAACCTACTTGTGTGGGGTTCTGGTGCATAGCATTGAAACACTGCTGTCATCAATGACCCATGTGGTCACCTCAATCGTCGCTGCGACTAACCTCCCTCCCTTCCCCCGCAGGAGTCTGTGGCACCCGTCATAGTATCTCCTAGCAATGCTCATACTGGGGCCGTGCAGGGTCTGGGCTCAACCACCTCCTCGCCTTGGACAGAGTGCGTGGTATTTTTCTTAATAGGATCCCCGCCCGGGAGCCACATCGATTGACAGGCTTGGCTCCCTGTCGGCAGGGAAAGGCTGCAGCAGAGGCCGCAGCCCAGGAGCAGGTAGGATTCCTGCTGCTGGAGTAGAGATCATGGTGCAGGGGGGGGCGGCAGTACAGAGTGATTTGGAGGGCTGGGGGGTGATCGCGGGACGTCAGAGAGAGCTCGGGAGCAGAGATGGCGGGGGTCGGGGGTTGTCTGTGATCGCGGGCGGGATGTCCAATCGTGGGGGAAGTCGGTGATCATGGGGATGGTCCGATCGCTGGGGGGAGAAGCAGGTTAGCTTGGGGGGCCTGGAGGAAGCACTCCTGCTGCTCCTGGCCCACAAGCAGTACTGGAAAAGCACTTACCTCTTCCATGCAGCAGTCCTCACCTCCCTTTAGCTGCCGGGTTTCCTGGGGCCCGGGAAACCCGGCCGGCCAGCGTTAAAGTTGGAAGAGAGATAAAATCTGAGGCACGCAGCCTCATTAAAAGATTTAAATGAGCGACCCATGTCCTGGCAGTGGGCCGGTTCGAGGCATGTTGGGTTCGGGTTTGAGATTTTAAAAATTTTAACTTTTCACCCGACCCAAACCCACTCGCTTTTGAGGGTTAAAATTCCTCTCATTAGGACAGGTGACCAAAGGTTTGGTCAAACATTTTAAGGAGCTTCTTAAAGGAGGAGAGAGAGGTAAAGAGACGGGGAGGTTTAGGGAGGGAATTTCAGAGAATAGGGCCGAGACAGCTGAAGGCACAGCCACCAATGGTGGGGTGATAGAAATTGGGGATGCACAAGAGGCCAGAATTGGAAGAACACAGAGAATAAAATAAATATTTATATTCTTAAAACTATTTAATCACCATTCTTCTGTTAGTCTTTAGCTCTGTTGAGAGAATGAGAAGCTGACCTACTCCTAGATCTTTCTGTGTTGTTCTGTAAGAAGTCATGCCAAGGTTCACAACATTGTCCTGTCTTGACATGCTTGTAACATCAGTGCTTCCCAGCAACCTGACTGGGATCTTGCTGAACGGGATTTTCCTGTGCAGAGTGATATTCTACTATCAGGCCATCGATACAGATGTAGAAATGTTAAAACATCATTTACAGATTGAGTCGGAAGCTAAAATCCCAAACTTTGAGAGCGTCAGTGTTAGCTTGTGTCTTAGAATTTCTAGTTGTTTTGTCAATCTTGACGGAAGTGATATTATTATTAATATCATGGTTATATAAAAGTGTGAAAACAATTTCACACTGCGCCCAAAAAGAAGCACATTGTGCTCAGAATATGTTTAAGTGTGTGTCACTGTAAGTCTCTGCGCTTTAATCATATTACACAACCTTCTGTAAATAGTGGCTTCTCTGTCCAGACTTGCAATTCATTCAGCATCTACTTCTCTTCAAACACTCCTAAGAAAGCTTTTAAAGATACCGGAAAGCAGAATCAATTGATGATAATTAACTCTAACTCTTACGAGATACAACAATAATCAGCACAGCTCAATATCAATACAATCTAGCCTTCCCTTTATTAAAACAACTATGGAGTTATTGATTATAACTGGATGTAGTTCAGCGGACTGAGTGCTGGACGAAGGACCACCGAGCCGGGGTTTGTATCCCAACAGGATTCTCTCGGCCTTTTATCATTCCGAGATGGTTAAGATAAGTGCCACTTCTTAGGGTGTGGGAGGAGAGCAGGAGATTGAAACGACTGTGTGCCATTTTGAAATACTGACATAGATATTGTCTTGGGACACCCCTGTTTTCAATACAATACCAGAGAGGAGATTAGTCCACAAGTTTGGAAGGTCTTGCATAGCTGGAATACCTCTGAAATGGATTGAAAATTGGTTGAAGCATCGGAAGTAAAGGGTAGTTATACTTGGAACTGGAATGGCGGTGAAAAGGGGTACCTGAGGGATAGATGCTGGGTCCATTGCCGTTTACAGTGCACATAAATGGCTTAGAAGTGGGGATAGATAAAAACTCTCCAAGTTTGCAGATGATACCAAACTGGGAGGGACTGCAAACAACAGGGAACAAGCTGATCAGATACAGAAGGAGCTGGATTGATTTGGGAACTGGGCTGACAAAGCGGGAAATGTCACTTAATGTGGACAAATGCAACGTCATGAGATTAGGAAAAGATATTAAACTGTGGCAATATAATGGTATTATTCTACAGAACAGGCTGCAGGTGAAAAATCCTGGCCTACCTTTTCTTTTTATTCATTCCTGAGATGTGGGTGTCACTGGCAAGGCCAGCATTTATTGCCCATCCCTAATTGCCCTTGAGAAGGTGGTGGTGAGCCGCCTTCTTGAACCGCTGCAGTCCGCATGGTGAAGATACTCCCACAGTGCCGTTAGAACCAAGGCTGTAATGAGGTCTGGAGCCGAGTGGTTCTGGCGGAACCCAAACTGAGCATCGGTGAGCTGGTTATTGGTGAGTAAGTGTCGCATGATAGCACTGTCGCCGACACCTTCCATCATTTTGCTGATAATTGAGAGCAGACTGATGGGGACGGTAATTGGCTGGATTGGATTTGTCCTGCTTTTTGTGGACAGGACATACCTGGGCAGTTTTCCACATTGTTGGGTAGATAAATGACCTTATTAAGAAACATGAGCAAAATGAGTGATACAGTGATCCGATTCAAGAACAACATTTCTTAGTAAATTTGTTAGCCTTCCCAGAGCGCAACTAAATTTGGTTGTCAGATTTGCATATGTAGCACGAGGACATAAAACGTGAAATATACACCCACGTTCGAAAGTGCGTTAATTTCCGGGCAGAACACGTCACGGACTGCAATATGGTTGTTTATATTGTTTCTCTCAAAAATTTCAGCTGTGACACTCCAAAGCACATCCCACAATGCACAAGAGCCCCAGAGATCTGACAATGTGGTGCGCGTGGAGGTGCAGACACCTCACTGAATCAATCCAGCTTCTTCTGTATCTGATCAGCTTGCTCCCTGTCATTTGCAGTCCCTCCCAGTTTGGCGTAAATCAGGTAGGAAAAAGAAGATGGGCGAAAAACCGTGACACTGTAAAGAGTGACCGATGGGAATGTGACCTCATCATGTAGGTCAGCTACACACAGATACATGAAGTCACATCAACCTGTTCAACGAATGCGTCCACGTTCAATCAAAATTGAAACAATGAAACTTTAGCATACCGCAAACAAATATTGGCACTTAGCAAAGAAAGTCTCTCGGATTTATATGATCTCGTATGTTCACACATCTTAAAAATGACAGTTGTTGTACTCACTTTCCCTAATTTGAAATAATGCAGCCAATGACAATAAACACCAACTGCGATTATTGAGGAGCCATTAAAAATACTAGGAAAACTTTGAGTTTTTTCTTTTCTCTTCACAGAACAAATGCAAACCAGTAACCAGCACTAACTTTAGCCTTGGATAGAGAGCAATTTGGCTTCTTTAACATATAAGAAAGACTTGCATTTCTATAGCACCTTTCACAACCACTGGACATCCCAAAGCGCTTTACAGCCAATGAAGTGCTATTTTATTTTGAGTGTAGTCACTGTTGTAATGTAGGAAACGCGGCAGCCAATTTACGCACAGCAAGCTCCCACAAACAGCAATGTGATAATGAGCAGATAATCTGTTTTAGTGATGTTGATTGAGGGGCAAAGATTGGCCCCAGGACACCAGGGATATCACAGACCTTCCCTTTTGTTCTTTCATCCCCTCCCCCATTTCCCAGCCCCTACACTTGCTTAAAAATCTGTTCCATTTCCTGCTTTTTTCCAGTTCTGACGAAAGGTCATCGACCTGAAACGTTAACTCTGTTTCTCTCTTCACAAATGCTGCCTGACCTGCCGAGTGTCTCCAGCATTTTCTGTTTTTATTTCAGATTTCCAGCATCTGCAGTATTTTCTTCTTGTACCAGGGATAACTCTTCAGCTCTTCTTCGAAATAGTGCCAGGGGATCTTTTACGTTCACCTGAGAGAGCAGACATGGCCTCGGTTTAACATCTCATCCTTCAGCACTGCACTGGAGTGTCAGCCTAGATTTTTGTGCTCGAGCATCTGGAGTGGGACTTGAACCCACAATCTTCTGACTCAGAGATATCAGGAAGCACTCTTTCATACAAAGGTTAGTTGAAATCTGGAACTCTCTGTCCCCAAAAGGCTGTGGATGCCTGGGGTCAATTTAAACTTTCAGACTGAGATCAACATAGGGTATCAAGGGATATGGAACAAAGGCAGGCAAATGGGGTTGAGTTACAGATCAGCCATAATTGAATGGTGGAACAGGCTCAAGGGGCTGAATGGCCCACTCCTGTGACTATGTTCCTATGAATTAAGGTGCATTGGTGCAACAAAGGAGAAGGAGCATTCCCCTGTGTACGTCCATGTTTTAGCTGAACGGGGCATGCTTGAGTTTAATACTTGGTGCCAAAAGTGGAAAACAATCGATTGTCCAGCACTGATATCCCTCACCTCACAGAAAAAGAACACTGTGCCACAGAGTAGTATTCCTGAGGTAACTACAGAGGCTCAGATGGGGAAAACCAAAGGCACAGTCAGAGAGGAGGGGATTAAGGAGGTTGCTGAAGGCGGGGAGGGAGGAGGGGATTAAGGAGGTTGCTGAAAGCAGGGGAGGGAGGAGGGGATTAAGGAGGTTACTGAAAGCGGGGAGGGAGGAGGGGATTAAGGAGGTTGCTGAAGGCGGGGAGGGAGGAGGGGATTAAGGAGGTTGCTGAAGGCGGGGAGGGAGGAGGTGAGGTGGAGGGAACTGAGTAGCGAGTTCCGCAGGACAGGACGCATTAGCTCAACAAGGTTAATCTCACTCAGTGCTAACCCTAGTGGGAACATCTTTCACAGATTACTAATTTCACAATTCAGATCATCCTCAATTCATGCTCAATGAAAAGGAGAAGGGTTTGAGTGGATAACATCCTGTGTGTGTGTGTAGGGCAGTGGGTGGGGGATGGGGGGTAAGGTCTATTTTGCATTGAATTAATAAAGGATAAACACTGATGATAGGAAATTTAATTGAAAACAGAAGCATTCCATTCCAGAATGGGTAATTGAAGCTGTGATCAGCAAGAAGTATCCCAGGAACATATTATTTTGCATCAGTTAAATCAGAAGAGACTTCGGTAGAGGGAAATTAATAGTCAATATTACAACAAAGATTTTAAGATTGAAGGAAATGGCAATAATTAATTTAAAAGATAACACGATTCACAGGCTAGTGCAATCAATGAGAAATTCATAAGCCTATTTCTACGCTAATTTAATGTTTATTTATTGTAAAATCATAAGGCTGTTCATGCTTGGGATGGATAGCAACAGATTTAGATTTGTTTACATGTGGAATTTAAATAAACTGTTGCTCATTTGGGTAATTTAATTTACTAAATATCTTGCTGAAAAAAATCTATTATGATAATTACTGGGTAATTTGCATAGATATATATAGAACATGGCCTGGGGCTTTAACACGGGAATCTTTTCACCAAAGAGTGTAGAAACTGAGCTTTGTTTGGTTCGCCTTTTTCCCAAGTCGTTATGTGGCCAGCGGTATTTGCTCGCTGTTCAATGACTCAAAACCTACAGTAATAAAAGAGCTCTGGCGAGAAATCTTACAGCTTCCGGAGATTCCAAATAATGGAGATTATTAAAAATGCGATAGATTGACAAGTACAGGACCCGCATCCTTTCTGCTGAAACTTCCCTTACGCACACTCCAGTTGCCCACCTTCCAGATTACCTGCTTGAATCTTCACGGAGCACAGCTTTGCACAGACCGCAAGTCATTGATTGTATGTCATCTCTTTTACTTGGTGAATAAAACTGCATGATGTTCCTCTTGGTTTTTTTTTGTGTTGTCTTCATCCTTGTGCCTCGCATATTGTTCTACCACTTATATCTACAACCAACAATGGTCAAATATCACTCAATTTTGATTATCCACCAGAAAGAGAGACTTGCATTTATATAGCGCCTTTCATGACCTCAGGACATCTCAATACGCTTTGCAGCCAATGAAGTACTTTTTGAAGTGTAGTCACTGTTGTAATGTAGGGAAAGGTGGCAGCCAATTTGTGCACAGCAAGCTCCCACAAACCAGCAATTGACCAGATAATCTGAGAATTATCACCGGTACGCTTTTATCGACACCAACACCTTGGCTGCCCGTGCTTGCAAACATCGCACCACCACACCTACGCCGCGAATACGCAGTCTCCAGAGAATACAACCACAACACCAGCAAAGACATGCCGATCCAGGCCGACTTGAACAACCTACCACTAACCCGTCTCAAATCTAGACGGCCATTTTGGACCGTCGCCGAAGCCCTTCAGCGATCTCCCCTCAGCCTTGATGACCGATGGCGAAATGCTTGGATGAACTGTGACATACGGAATGGATTCCTTATAGAGGACCTCACAGTACAACCTGAAGGATCAAACCTTCCTTTCAAACAGTGGACAACCATCAACCGCCTCAGAACCGGTCATGGTAGACACTGCCACCTTCTCCATCGATGGAAGATTAAAGCATCCCCATCATGCGAATGTGGAGCTCCTAATCAGACCCTGGAGCACATCATTGAGCACTGCCCTCAGAGGAAATTCACAGGCAGCCTACAAGATATCCACGTTGTTACACCGGAAGCTTTGGCCTGGATATCTGACTTAGATATTGACATTTGATTTGCATTGCTACTACCATACGAAAGAAGAAGAAGATCTGTTTTAGATGTTGGTTAAGGGATAAATATTGGCCAGGATACCAGGGAGAACTCCCCTGCTCTTCTTCAAAAAGTGCCATGGGATCTTTTACGTCCACTCGAGAGGGCAGACAGGGCCTCGGTTTAACGTCTCATCCAAAAGACGGCACCTCCGACAGTGCAGCACTCCCTCAGCACTGCACTGGAGCGTCAGCCTGGATTTTGTGCTCAAGTCTCTGGAGTGGGACTTGAAGCCATAACCTGCTGACTCAGTGCTGCCCACTGAGCCATGGCTGACACAGAGCCAGATGTTCCACATAGATCACGGCCCAACCACAACGTCCCCGAGGTTGGGTGCGTCATGGTGGGTGGTTTTCACGTGTTACATCTGCAGTTTTAAGCTTCGGCACAAGCAGTGGGAATGGGAAACTGCAGGACAGGGAATTTCTTCACAAAGTAATGAACACATGATCAGAGTGATTCCATCATCCAGCACTCCCAGCAGGGAGCGCCGTTTGCAGAGAACGCACCTGGGAAAATCGCAGGTGCAGAATTCATGATTTTATAATGGATGGAAATTCCGGAGCTTAGGACCTAGACAGCTGAAGGCACGGCCACCAATGGTGGGGCGAATGAAGTGGGGGATGCACAAGAGGCCAGAATTGGAGGAGGTTAGAGAGATGGGGAGGGGCGAGGCCACGGAGGGGATTGAACACAAGGATATAAATGTAGCGGTCCTATGTGCGATGAGTTTTGGGATAGTCTCAATCCAGTTCCCAGTAGGCTTAGGGCCTACAGCACAAAACTGTACCCAATTCACCATTGATTTGCTCTCAGATTAGACCCAAAGGATAGTTGGTGTTGGAAATGGAAAAGCAATACCATTCTGGTGCAGGAGGGGGTGCTTTTCTGAGGTTGAGGCACGTTGTGTGGCCAGCATGGAGGGACTGTGCTCTGCATCTGGCCGAAATGGGAAGTGTTCCATTCCCGCAGCGCTCATTTTGCTGATTTTCTTTTTTGCAGCCTCTATTTAATTAAACAGATGCTTCCATTTTGAAACTTGACTCAATATTTAAAGGGTTAATGCCAATTTAAGTAAAGAGGTAATTGATATGTATGGTCCTTGCATATTGTTAACTGAACACTAGATGGCTCACTGATGGGATTAAGCATATTATAGCAATTACACTCCAATGTCTTCCCTTGTGTTACTTTGTTATTCTTTGCCGGACTAATCTAAAGGGGCTGGAAATAAAAGCAGCTTGTTATTATCGCACCAATTTGAGTGTTTATTCGGACATAACAGCAATCTGCATGGAAAGAGACCGCTATGTACAGATCATAACCATTAAACAAGTCATAAACTTCACTAAAGCCATTTTGCAGTACGTACCATTAACCAGCTTGGATGCGAATAACCAACTGCAAGAAACTCAATGTATGTGGCAAAGCCTTCATTTAGCCACAAGTCATTCCATAGTAACAAGGTTACCGAACTGCTGGGGGTGAACCAGACACATCCGTTTCACGCAGATCGGACCTCCAACACTTTGCCCCACTGTGCTGCTCATATCAAATAAAGCATATGGGAAATAACAACAGAAAACGCTGGAAAAACTCAGCAGGCCAGGCAACATCCGTGGAGAGAGAAACAGAGTTAACGTTTCAGGTCGAAACCCTTCGTCGGAACTGAGAGAAAAGCAAGAAATTAAGCAGATAAAAATGCAAGGGGAAGGCTGGGGGGAGGAATAACTATGGTAAGTAGAGACATTAAGAGATGCTCAAGGCAAGACGAGATGGTAATGGGACAGGTTAAGAAACAAAGGCTGAGGTGTGAAAAGCTGGCAGAATGAGACAGCTGCCGTAGGGGGAGAGAGAGAAAAAAAAAAGGAAAAAGGCACGGACCAAAAGGGTGGATAAAATGTATATATATGTGGGAGGGGCCGGGGTTATGATCTGAAATTGTTGAACTCGATAGTGAGTCCGGAAGGCTGTAAAGTGCCTAAACGAAAGATGAGGTGCTGTTCCTCGAGCTTACGCTGAGCTTCCGTGGAACAATGCACGAGGCCGAGGACGGTGAGGTCTGAGTGGGCGTGGAGGGGTGAATTAAAGTGACAGGCGACCGGAAGCTCGGGGTCACCCTTACGGACTGAACGGAGGTGTTCCGCAAAGCGGTCACCCAATCTGCGTTTGGTCTCCCCAATGTAGAGGAGACTGCATCGTGAGCAGCGAATACAGTATATGGGAATCCTGTCTGCCATCGGTAAGAGCTGCATCCGTTTACAAAAGAAATTGATTAACCAAAGTGCTTTACACAAACATAACACAACACACAGGAGTTAACCACCTCGGAAAGCTCCTGAAAACAAAACAGTGATTCCTGCAAAATAGGTCCTGTCTTGTGCCTGAATTTCCGATCGGAGGCTTCCTGCAGGCGGATGCCTCCGATCGGAAAAAATCTTCGCACTTACCTGCTGGTTCCGTAGGTCCCGAGGCTTCCGGTCCCTGGGCCTCTGCTCTACGAAATGCGCAGAGGCCCAGGTATCCCAGGGGTGCAGGCGGTTCGCAAGCGTCCCTGGGATCACGTGGGCCATGGGGAACCAATCAAAGAAGGGAATCTCCCTTCACACTTTTGACCGCTCTCTACGCACAGATCTGTCAAAAGTATGAATGGGGATTACTTAAAAAACACAGTTAAACATTAAATATATATATTTTTTAAATCACATATTTAAAATTACATTAAATTAAATATTTTAAACAAAAATTTTATTTTTTGAAAAAAATAATTAAAGTTTTTTACGGGGCAAAAAATAAACTCTTATGCTGGTAACAGCAGGCCTTACGCATGCTTTTGCCAGGCATAAGATTTTTAAAGGCTTTCAGCGGGCGGAGGTTGTGCAGAAAGCGGAACTCCGCGGAGGCCCATCTCCCCGGGATGCGGATGATCTGTCAAGAGGATTCTTGACAGACCTCAAGTGCCGGGTTTTAGTGCATGCGCTTCGCATACCTGAAACCGGCACTTGCGCAGCCCCTACGGGCGCATACACACCTCGTACGCACCCATAGGGGTGGCAAAATCCAGCCCATTGTGATCTTTCTTCCTGTGTCTACTTTCTATGATTACTCCTTATAGCTGAGGACTTTTGTCATTGTACATGTCTCGAAATAAGAAATTACATTTAAGAAAGAAAGTGAGAAAATGGCCTGAAGGACACAGCTGGCAGACCCGGTGGTGAGGGAACCAGCATGAGAAAGTAACTGACCTTTTGCAGACACCTTTGGGATTGCTAGAAGTGACAAGTCTTGTGAAGACAAGGAGGGGAATTTTACCCTCCAAAAATGGCTGAGTTTGGGTTGGGTGGGATGTACAAATTTTTAAAATCTCAAACCGGGACCCAACCCACCTCGAACCTGCTCACTGCCAGTCTTAATGGAGGCGGAACAGGGGGCCGGCAACCAACCCGCTCCCAGGAGACAGGGTGCTCATTTAAATATTTGAATGAGGCTGTGTGCCGCACATTTTAGATCCATTTTAAATTTAGCGCTGGCTGGCCGGGTTTTCTAGGCCTCAGGAAAACCGGCAACGAAAGGGAGACGAGGACTGCTGCACGGAAGTGTTAAGTGGTTTCCAGCACTGCTTGTGGGCCAGGAGGAGCTAGAGTGCTTCCCCCCAGCCCATCAAGCTAACCTGCTTCCCTCCCCCGTGATCGGAACCCCCCCCCGCAATTGGACCCCCTCCCGCAATCGGATCTCCCCCTCCATGATCGGACCCCTCCCGCAATTGGACCCCCTCCTGCAATCGGACCCCCCCCCCCCCCTCCATGATCGAACCCCCCCCCCCACAATCAGATCCCCCCCCCATGATCACTGACTCCCTCCCCACGATCGTCCTTCCCCGACCCCCATCTCTGCCCCCGATCTGCCTCCGTTCCCCCTGCAATCACCCCCAACTCTCCAAACCACTCTGTACCCACTCCCCCCCCCCTCCGCCACCTTGCAACCCCTCCCCCAGCAGCAGGAAACTTACCTGCTCCTGGGCTGCGGCCTCTTCTGCAGCGTCCCTTGCCCGGCAGGGAACCAAGCTTGTCAATCAGGGTGGCTTCCAGGTGGGGAACTTATTGAGAAAAAAGCATGCCTGCTGGAGTGAAAACTCCACAGTGTTCACCAGAACGCAAACCCTGCCCACCCCACCCCCCGCCCGCCCAACTTGGAAATCCCACCCCAGTAAAGATGGGGGCCAAGCTCGCTTCTCCACCGTGAGAGCATCCTTGATTGTGTAGTCTGGCACCACCACTATGCTTTATTCTCAGTCCTAAGGCCCTACATGCCTTCCCTATAAGCTGTACTGAGTGATCACTATTCCCCTCAGCTCCTTTCTTGATCCGTTATCTTTAAAGGGTGTCCCTAACATGGTATTTCCCAACCCCAAGTGCATTACACTGTACTTGACCACATTGACGGACTTCTGCCACAGACTGGCCCATTCCCCTAACTTCTCTAAATCAGCCTGCAACCTATTGATTTAGTCCAAGTTGCTAACTCCTTGTCAGCCGTGGCTCAGTTGGTAGCACCCTAGCCTTTGAGGCAGAAGCTTGTGGGTTCAAGCTCCACTCCAGAGACTTGAGCACATAAAGCTAGGCTGACACTCCAGTGCAGTGCTGAGGGAGTGCTGCACTGTCGGAGGTGCCGTCTTTCAGATGAGAGGTTAAACCGAGGCCCCGTCTGCTCTCTCAGGTGGATGTAAAAGATCCCATGGGGCACTATTTTGAAGAAGAGCAGGGGCCTGGCCAATATTTATCCCTCAATCAACATCATTAAAAGCAGATTATCTGGTCATTATCACATTGCTGTTTGTGAGACCTTGCTGTGCGTAAATTCATACATTACAACAGTGACTACACTTCAATAAGTACTTTATTGGCTGTAAAGCGCTTTGGGATGTCCTGAGGTCATGAAAGGCGCTATATAAATGCAAGTCTTTATTTCTTTCGTCGGCACAGTTTCATGTTACCTGCGAATTCACAAATAGCTTAATCGCCATGGGGGACTTTCGCAAGCGGGCGAAACTTCTTTCTCATCTGCACACAAGTTTTGGACAGAACATTTGCCCTCTGCACCACATAGTCTGTACCACTCTCCTGCAGTGGGGGAAGGTCGGGGGATACCCTGGAGCGTCAACAGGAGCAATCGTCCATGCACCTACTTCCTGAAGCCGCAGTTCCACACCTGTGCCTACCAATGATCTTATTTTCAGTTTTTTTTGCCTACCACAAGAAAACTTCCCCTTTAAAAGGTAGGTGCAGCCCCTTGAAACTCTAGTGGTGTCAGCAGTGTGCGAGACATACAGGCACAAAGCCCGCAGTGCGGTGTCTTGTGTTAAGTAAGTCAGCAGTGGAAAACCTACACGCGTATCCAAAGCAGGAAAGTGATGCTCTACTGTTGACGGTGCCTGTTTATTGTTTTTCATTGCTTACCTAATGGGCTAGTTGACGAGCAATGACGAGGCTCACCCAGAGTTTGTCATACAGTGTAGACATTGCAGGGTCACAGAGCAAAGCAGCTTGCCTGAAAGTAATCACCCCCCCCCCCCCCAGTTTTCCTCAGCACCACTGCGAAATTCAGGGATTGCAATCAGATCTGCACATGGGACAGAGGGGAGGGATGGCGTCCAATTGATATCAGGTCACAACAACAACTTGCATTTACAGCAGAAGAAAGGAACAGATGTTGAGTCTTTGGTAGGCAAAATGACCAAAACCTTAGTTGAACATAGGAACAAGAGGAAGCCATTCAGCCCCTCGAGCCTGTCCCGCTATTTAATGAGATCATGGCTGATCTGTATTTTAACTCCATCCACCCGCCTTGGCTCCATATCCATGTATACCCTTGGCTAGCAATAATCTATCAATCTCAGATTTAAATTTATCAATTGAGCTAGCATCTACTGCTTTTTGTGGGAGAGAGCTCCACACTTCTATCACCCTTTCCTAACTTCTCTCCTGAATGGCCCGGCTCTGATTTTAAGGTTATGTCCCCTTGTCCTAGACTCCCCCACCAGCGGAAAATGTTTCTCTTTATCTACCCTATCAACTCCTTTTCGAAATTCTAAAATCCTCAATCAAATTACCCCTTCACCTTATATATTCAGTCCAAAGATGTGCGGGTTAGGTTGATTTGGCTATGATAAATTGACCCTTAGTGTTATGGGAATTAAATACGCGGGGTTACGGGGATAGGGTGGGATATGTGTCGGTGCAGGCTCGATGGGCCGAAATGGCCTCTATCTGCACTGTGGGGATTCTGTGATTCTGTGATTCTGTGATATTCCAGGGAATACAAGCCTAGTTTATAGCTCCTCATAATTTAACCCTTGGAGCCCTGGTAACATTCGGGTGATGGGGTTTTAGGGAGGGAGTTGCAGCGAGCTCGGCCACTAATCGTGGAGCGAAGGGAGGGATGGATATACAACAGACCGGAGCACGGGAGCAGACGTAAAGGTGGAGAAGGTTGCAGAGATAGGGTGGGGAGAAGCAATGGAGGGATTTTGAAGAGAAGGAATAGGGATTTTTGAGTAGCTGAGGTGGGTCTCATGGAAGAGATTAGCTTGGAGTGGTACTGCAGAGGGGCATGGAGTCAGGGGCTAATGGGTGCTGGGTAGTGGTCAGGACATGGAGAGGAAGGGGTGGTGGCAGCTGAAGAAATGGCATGGATGCTCACAATCTTTCAACAAAGAAATACAAAGCCTTTCTCTCCTTGGAACCATTCTCATGACTTGTCAATCCTATGTATTGCCCTTAATCAAGTTAGGATTTTGAAAGCTTATTTAGAGCACAAGAGTGATGGTTAATTCAGCAACTAAACATCTTTATAGTATTTGGGAAGGGTTAGAACATCTGCCAATTAAGATGAGCATGTATGAAAGTCATTGATATGTAACGCAGGATAAATTGGAATGCATAAGCTAGAACAACTGCAGTATGTTCTATTGGCAATATGATTCTTTAATCACGCCAGGATACCTTGCTTTTGAAGTGGTTATAGTTTCACATTGAGAATGCAAAATAAACATAGGTTAATTAGATAGCTAAATGATTCCTGATGGGGATCAAGCTGAGCATGTTCCCTGTTACTGGAATTGTCTGCTTGCAATATTTATAACCAGCCACTTGATGGCATGTTAGTGCTATACAGGGACTGCAATATCTGGCCAAAACATGCCACTATTTTCAGACTGTTGGGCATTGAAGCACTTTTAAGCAGTGATTTTATATAGTTATCTCTGGGCCAACGGAGCTTAGTCATAGAGTCATAATGGCACAGAAGGAGGCCATTCAGCCCATCGAGTCCATGTCGGCTCTCTGTAGAGCAATCCAGTCAGCCCCATTTCCCCCCGCTCTATCCCCTTAGCCCTGCAAGTTTATTTCCCTCAAGTGCCTATCCAGTCTCCCCTTCCGAGGGACTGCCTAAGAAGAAGAAGACCATCAACTAGTGGGAACAGCCTTTCCCCGTCTAGCCTATCCAAACCCGTCATAATCTTGTACACCTCTATCAAACCACCCCTCAACCTCCTTTGCTCTAATGAAAATAAATTCAGCTTCTCCAACCTGTCCTTGTAGCTAAGATCCCCCAATCCCCGGAACCATTCTGGTAAATCTCTGCTGCACCTTCTCAAGGGCCTTCACATCCTTCCTAAAGTGTGGTGACCAGAACTGGAAGCAATACTCCAGTTGTGGCCTAACCAGCGTTTTATAAAGGTTCAGTCAACTTCTCTACTTTTGTACTCAATACCTCTATTTATGAAGCCCAAGATCCCATATGCTTTGTTAACCACTCTCTCAATATGTCCTGCCACCTTCAGGGACCTATGCACATTAACTCCCAGGTCCCTCTGTCCCTGCACACTCTTTAAAACTGTGCCATTAAGTGTATATTGCCTCTCCCTGTTCCTTCTGCCAAAATGCATCACCTCACACTTCTCTGGATTAAATTCCATCTGCCACTTGTCTGCCCATTCTGCTAGCCTTTCTATGTCCTGTTGCAGTCGATTGGTATCATCATCACTATTTGCCACACCCCCAAGTTTGGTGTCATTGGCAAATTTAGAAATTCTACTCTGTATTCCAAAATCCAGGTCATTTATATATATCAAAAAAAGCAGTGGCCCCAGCACTGACCCTTGGGGAACATCACTGTCTATCATCCTCCAGTCTGAAAAACAGCCATTTACCACGACTCGCTGTTTTCTGTCCTTAAGCCAATTCTTTATCCAAGCTGTCACTGACCCACCTATTCCATGAGCCTCAATTTTGTTAACCAGCCTTCTATGTGGTACTTTGTCAAACGCCTTCCGAAAATCCATGTAGACAACATCCATTGCATTCCCTTCATCAATCCTCTCTGTTACTTGAAGTGAATGGAAATGAAAATTGGGAGAGATGTATGATGGGCGACTGAATTGATATTGCTCGTTTTACACTTACACCCAAAGTCAAAATTACCCCCATCCTCCCCCTGCCCCACCTCAGGTACAATAAAGATTCATATGCCTTGTGCTGGGGTTCTTTTCTGAAGCACAGACAGTAAAGATGTGCATTGCATATACATATATACATGCGCATATACATATATACATATGTGCATACACAAACATATACACACAAATATATACAGGCACACACAACAACAATTTGTATTTATATAACGCCTTTAACGTAGTAAAACATCCCAAGGCGCTTCACAGGAGTATTATAAGACAAAAAATTTGACACCGAGCCACATAAGGAGAAATTAGGGCAGGTGACCAAAAGCTTGGTCAAAGAGGTAGGTTTTAAGGAGTGTGTTAAAGGAGGAAAGAGAGGCAGAGAGGCAAACAGGTTTAGGCAGGGAATTCCAGAGTTTAGGGCCCAGGCAACAGAAGGCACAGCCACCAATGATTGAGCGATTATAATCAAGGATGCTCAAGAGGGCAGAATTAGAGGAGCGCAGATATCTCGGTGGGGGGGGGGGGGCGTTGTGGAGCTGAAGGAGATTACAGAGATAGGGACTGGCGAGGCCATGGAGGGATTTGAAAACAAGGATGAGAATTTTGAAATCGAGGCGTTGCTTAACCAGAAGTCAATGTAGGTCAGCGAGCCCAGGGCTGATGGGCGAACAGGACTTGGTGCGAGTTAGGACACGGGCAGCCGAGTTTTGAATGACCTCAAGTTTACGTAGGGTAGAATGTGGGAGGCCAGCCAGGTGTGCGTTGGAATAGTCAAGCCTAGAGGTAACAAAGGCATGGATGAGGGTTTCAGCAGTGGATGAGCTGAGGCAGGGGCGGAGACAGGCAATGTTACGGAGGTGGAAACAGGCGGTCTTAGTTATGCTGCGGATATGTGGTCGGAAGCTCATTTCAGGGTCAAATATGACACCAAGTTTGCGAACAGTGTATATGTGTTTCTCCCATTCTCCTCTCTGATTCTTTCCGCACCATATGCCATCGCCAGGCAAATGGCCTGCTCCCGGGTCTCTGTTAAAACTGCTCTGAAACTAAAGTTAATGGCCAAAATCGCGTAGGCCTCTAAATGGCTGCGCTTACCTCTGCAGCCAAAATCCTAATATATGCGCTCCCGTTGCGTGAAACTCTGCCCTGAGAACACTAAACCATAACATTCACTAACAGGAGATGCGTAACAGCCTCCTTGGGTGACTGAGTCTGTGATCTGCCCTCTTCATCCTCTGAGCAAATGACTGACTCATGCTTGGTAGCTCTCCCTGGCAGCATGGCTGAGATCAGGAACCCTTGTGCAGCAAGTACGGATGCAAATCCATGTGTTGCCACACATGCATAGGTGTTCCAATGTATCGTGTCACCTTGGTAACAAACCAAACTGTTTGAGGAAATGCAAAGCAGGCCTCTTCAGGTTTTATACTTTGCCAGTGTGGAATTTTACTTAAATTTATGAACGTAACATTGAAAAGAGCTTTCAGACTTTGCAAGCATATTTCTAAAAATCATTCAACTTAAAATTCCAAAGTCTCAAGTCGTGAAGAAATTAAATTTTAACCAACTTTGCGGTGAATTGGCCAACCACTTGTCATAAGGCCAAGAGTTTGCCTCAAGTGTTGCTTCAGAACAGCTGATGTCATTCAATAATGGATTTATTGTCAGGGTGGGACTCAGGGTGGGAGGTAATTCATTTAGAACAAAGGGTTGGGAAAAGGAGAGTTCTGGCGAAGGAAAATTAATATTTAAAAGCTGCGGTGACAAGCCT